>WNWU01013585.1:2898379-2910314 GCA_012654045.1 Ptyas mucosa
GAGGAGGAGGAGGACGATGATGACTGTGGGGTCCTTGGTGTTCTCTGAGCTTGGTGGTTGCCTTGCAGATGTTTCATAGCCCAACTAGGTAGCAGTATCAGGGCTAGAAGGGAGAGGGGTTTGCAGAGAGGAGGAGGATGTGTGTGGGGTCCTTGGTGGGTTCTGAGCAAACGTTTCATGTCCCAGCTAGGTTACATTATCAGTGCTGGAACTGAGTGGGGATTGCAGATTCATTATTGTCTGGGTAGTTCTCAATTTATGGCCACAATTGGGCAGGAATTTCCATAGCTAAGCAAGGCAGTTATTAAAAGTTGAGGACAACCTATGCTAGCCGTTACATTATCTATAGCTATGGTAGATCCTTGAGAAGGATCCATTACTCCAAAGAAGCAGATCCAGTCAAACCTACCTGGTCGACCATGCGTAAGTAATAATGTCCACAATGATTGTTACTAGGCCAGTGAACGGCGACCTAAATTCCATTTTCGAGTGGTAAATTTCCAATTGTCCCAGGCTCCATCAAACTTTCTTCTTCTCTCCTCCAGGAACTCCAACCATTTGTGTCACAGTCTGGGCAGTCCTTCGGCTTCACTTTGATGACATTGGGTAGGTGGCATGGCACACCCCTTCCTTGGCATCGTTGCGGGTCACCCCTGGCAAAGTTTTGCACACTGTCCTTCAGGCTTTGAGGTTGTCAAGATTGCGTGATTCCCATCAATTCTGGTTAATCAAATGATTGGGACATCTTCGTTAATCCCTCCACTGTAGTGTCCACGTGGTGTCTGTTTGTATGTAAGAAAGAGAGATAGAGAATACAGGTAGTCCTTGATTTACGACCATAATTGAGTTTAGAATTATGGCTGAAAGTTGTGGCAGTCATCAGTCGTGGAGCAGCACACTATTTTTGATTAGTCATTAAGCAAACGGCACAGTCATTAAGTGAATCCATTGTATCCAGTAGAGTTTTTTTTCTAGAAATCGGAATTCCGCAAAAAAAAAAAGTCATAAATAGAAGTCATGTGATTGCAAATAGTCATAAATGTGGGCTGGTTGCTAACTACCCAAAATGCAATCATGTGACCATGTGTTGATAACTCTGAAACCATCTCGTAGGTAGCTCTAGGGAGGACGTAACTTTGAATGGTTGCAAAGCGACCAGTGGTAAGTTGAGGACTATCTGTAACGTGTAATCTGGATACCGCTGCTGAGTGATCATTTTGCTTTTTCTAAGTGGTTTATGAAGCCAGGAAGCAGATGCATAATAAAACACATGAGTAGGAAAGGAATCCATAAAATCGGAATTTTGAATTAACTGAGTTTTAATTAATATTAAAAGAATTTAGTTAATTCTGTATCCAAGATTCAGGTGAGCCTTCAAAGAATAAAGGTTAGGTTTCCTATAAGAAATACAGGTAGTCCTCAACTTACGGCCACAACTGAGACCAGAATTTCCACTGCTAAGCAAAGCAGTTGTTAAGTCATGCCTGATTTTACAATCTATTTTGCCATGGTTGTTAAGTGAATCACATGCCCATTAAGCAACTCTGGCTTCCACCATTGACTTTGCTTGTGGGAAGCTGGGAGGTCACAAATGGTAATCACATGACCCCAGGATGTTACAATCACAAATACACGCAGGTTGCCAAGTGCCCAAATTTTGATCACATGACCATGGGGAATGCTGCACCCGTCGTAAGTGTGAGGACTACTCATACATCACTTTTTTTTTCAAGGCCCTTGCAACTTTGAACAATCACAAAATGAATGGTTGTAAATATCTACCTGTATTTGTTTTGGCCAGGCAATTTTAATTTTATTCCTTAAATCCTCTTGACTTTCCTTCTTCTTTTCCCATCAGCTGTTGGGACATGAATGACAACACTGCTTTATGGTGGGTAATCAAAGGTCCGGTTGTGGCGTCCATAATGGTAAGTCCATTAGGATGTAAGGATGGTCCAGCCATTGGCCACAGCTCAGCATGAATCCACAATTAAGTAAGGTTAAAACCTACGGTGTGACTTTATATCACACTGGTAAGACTATACTTGGAATAATGCATCCAATTCTGGTCACCACAATCCCAAAAAGACGTTGAGACCAGTGGTGGGTTTCAAATTTTTTTACTACCAGTTCTGTGGGTGTGGCTTAGTGGGTGTGGCATGGCTTGGTGGGCGTGGCAGGGGAAGGATACTGTAAAATCTCCATTCCCACCCCAGTCCAGGAGAAGGTTATTGCAAAATCCCCATTTCCTCCCGATCAGCTGGGACTCGGGAGGCAGATAATAGACGTGGGCGGGGCCAGTCGGAATTTTTACTACCGGTTCTCCGAACTACTCAAAATTTCCGTTACCGGTTCTCTAGAACTGGTCAGAACCTGCTGAAACCCACCTCTGGTTGAGACCATAGAAAGTATGAAGAGAAGAGCAACGTAGATGATTAAGGGTCTGGAGGCTGAAACATACAATTAATGATCGTGGGAACTTGGAATGTCTAGTTAGTTTAATGAAGAGAAGGACCAGGATTGACATGAGAGCAGTCTTCCAATTTTTGAGGTCACAGAGGTCTATCACAGAGAAGAGGGGGTCAACTTATTTTCCAAAGCCCCTGAAAGCAGGACAAGAAACAATGGATGGGAACTAATCAAAGAGAGAAGCAACCTGGAACTAAGGAGAAATTTCCTAACAATGAGGACAATTAATCAGTGGAACAGCTTTGCCTCCAATATTGTTATGAATGCTCCAATACTGGAGGTTTTTAAGAAGAGATTGGACAACCATTTGTCTGACATGATTTTCCTGCTTGAGCAGGGGGTGGACTAGAAGACCTCCAGGGGACCTTCTAACTTCGTTATTTAGTTATTCTGTTTGAAAAGGCATCTTCTAAATTTGATGGAGCCGGAAATAAGACTGTACACATTCACGCATGAGACAAGATGTGTCTTTTTGACCTCAGAAAAAAACTAGCACCAATGATTGGAAGAATCATACCAGGCTTAATCTGGGTATAGAAGTATACTCAATTAAGTATGACTTTTCTGAATGTAGTTTCACGATTAGTAGGGCCCCAACTAATTGCAAAACTTAAGAGATGTTTATAAAAAATTGTAGATAGTCTTTGAAACAGTATTTTCATTTTAATTCTTGATTATTAGGCAAGAGAAAACTGAATACGCTGACAGGGAGTATAGGTAGTCCTCGATTTACAACCACAATTGGGCCCAAAATTTCTGTTGCTTACTGAGAAAGTTGTTAAATGAGTTTTACCTCATTTTACAACCTTTGCTGTCACAGTTATTAAGTGAATCACTGCAATTGTTAAATTAGTAACACGGTTGTTAAGTGAATCTGACTTTGTCAGAAAGTTGCATAAGGGAATCACATGATCCTGGAAACTGCAACCGTCATAAATATGAGTCAGTTGCCAAGTGTCTGAATTTTGATCACGTGACCATAGGGATGTTGCAACAGTCATAATTGTGAGGACTGGTTGTAAGTCCCTTTTTTCACTGCCATTGTAACTTTGAATGGTCACTAAATGAATTGTTATAAATCAAGGACTACCTCTATCTAGAATACCTTAGAAAATAATGATTGTTTCGCACATTAAGGATGCTGCAGATATTCTGACATTTTATTTCATTAGCTTTCAAAGAGTGGATTGCAGAAAAATTGAGTTTGCTAGACAGAAAATAATTTGCTATTTTAATTGGAAGACACCAATTACTTTATCATTGACTGATCCATTTCTTCTTTCTTTTCCCCCGTTTCCAAGATCAATTTTTTGCTTTTCGTGGGCATCATTATTATCTTGGTTCAGAAACTCCAGTCTCCAGATATTGGGGGCAACGAATCCAGCATCTACTTGTAAGTATGCAGAGAAATGTTCAAAACATCACAATTTTGACCTATGAGATACCCATAGGAAAAATAAAAGATTCAAGTATTCTTTGGAAGAGAATATTTGCAGCTTGGGGTTAAACTGGCGAGTTTTCAGTGATATGTGAGTTTGGCAGTTTTCTTGCAGACATTACATGACCCAACTAGGGACATCATCAGAAGGGAATGGGGATAGTAGTAATACTAGGAGGAGGAGGAAGAAGAAGAAGAGGGAGAAGGAGGAGGAGGAGGAGGAGGTGGTAGAGGAGAAAACTGTGAGGTCATTGGTGCTCTTTGAGCTTGGTACTTTTCTTGCAGACATTTCATTACCCAACTGGATAATAACATCTATGCTAGAAGAGAGAGGGGTTTTTGGAGAAGAGAGGAGGAGGAGACGAAATGTGGGGTCCTTGATGTTCTCTGAGTTTGATTATTTTATTGCAGATGTTTCATGACCCAACTTGGTAACATCATCAGTACTAGAAGCAGGGGAGAGAGCAAATCTAATTTCCTTATAACACTGATGATATTACCTAATTGAGTCATGAAACGTCCACAAGAAAACAATCAAGCTCAGAGAACACCAAGGACCCAGAGTTTTGTTTGGCCATAAATAAAATCAACAGTAATTGCAAGCATCAATCATACCTTACATTGTTGGTTACACATCTTGCTTGTGGGAAGGAAGATTCTTCCTTATCAGTTTGCATCAAATGACAGAATCCGAGGAGTGGGAGGGAAGCAATTTTTATTGAAAGAGCAGCATTGGGAGTAGGAAAAAAATAAGACCCCTGGCCCCAAATGGACATAGTTTTCCTTTCCTTCTTTGGTTGACAGTGGCGTTAGTGAGTCGTGTAGTCCTCGACTTGTAACCATTCATATTAGTGACCGTTCGAGGTTACAATGGCATTGAAAAAAATGACATGACCGTTTTTCATACTTACGACTGTTAAAAGCATTCCTGTGGCCTCGTGATTAAAATCCAGACTCCTGGCAACATGCATTTATGACAGCTGCAGTGTCATGAGAGTCCCCTCTTGTGACCTTCTGACAAGCAAAGTCAATGGGGGGTGGGGGGTGGGGAGTGAGATTCACTGAACAACTGTGTGACTAACTTAACAACCACAGTTATTCACTTAACAACTGTGGCAAGACAGGTCATAACAAGGGGCAAAACTCAAGAATGGCTTCCCACAGCCACAGAAAATTTGGGTTCGATTGTGGTTGTAAGTCGAGGACTACCTGTACTTGATATCCTCAGGGCTTGCTCGTTGGGAAGGTCATGTAAGAAGAAGAGCTTGATGACCAAGTTAAGACCAGATAAAAGGAGCTTTATTGAAAATCAGAATGAGCCCTTGCTGCTGCTGCTTCTTCTTCTTCCATCTTGGTGGCCACAACTGCAGATGGAAGGTCCCCATCAGTGACTCTGTTTCACAGTAGCTTTGAGAATTAGTTTCTTGTTTGATTGATTTATGTGCCATCAAGTCAATACTGGCTCTTAGCAACCCAATACATAGATGTTCTCCAGAGGATCTCTTCATGACCTGGTTCTTCAGATCTTAAAAGGGCGCAGAGCAGTGGTGAAATCCAATTTTTTTTACTACCGGTGCTGTGGGCGTGGCTTGGTGGACATGGTGTGGCTTGGTAGGTATGGCAGGGGAAGGATACTGAAAAATCTCCATTCCCTCCCCACTCCTGGGGGAAGGATATTGCAAAATCTCCATTCCCACCCCACTTGGGGGCCAGCCAGAGGTGGTATTTGCCGGTATTCGGTATTTCTCCGAACTACTCAAAATTTCCGCTACCGGTTCTCCAGAACCTGTCAGAACCTGCTGGATTTCACCCCTGGTGCAGAGGTCACTGCTGTGTCCATCCACCTTGTTGCTGGTCATCCTCTTCTTCTCTTTCCTTCCCCCCCTTCCAAACATCATGAACTTTATGGATTGTCCCCAACCTGGTCCTTCAAGTCTTTTAATGGTACCCACTTCTACTTGCCCGCTAGTCAACCTCTTCTTCTCTTCTTCTATTCTCCAAAGCACATGAGGACAGGACAAGAAGTAATGGGTGGAAGTTTAAAGGATACATTATTATGCCCATCCACCTTGTCGCTGGTCATCATCTTCTACTCTTTTCCTACCACCCTTCCAAACACCATGGACTTCTCAAGTGAGATGAATATTCACATTGATTCACTGATTGGCTAAATTGAAGCATCAAGTTGATGTCAGCTCCTTAATGGTCACACAGTATTTTTTCTCCATGACCATTTGTCTCCAACCTGGTCCTTCGTGTCTTCTAGTGGTGCCCCCCCCACCCCAATCCACTTTATTGCTGGTCATTCTCCTTTTCTATTCTCCAAAGCACTCGAGGACACAACAAAAAGTAATGGTGGAAGTTTATCAAGGAGAGATGTCTAGGGAGAACAGAACTGAAGAAGTTTCTTAGGTGAGAAGTTCGGGACATCAAGGAGAGAAGCAACCTAGAACTAAGGAGAAATTTCCTATCAGTGGGAACAATTTAACTTCAAAAGTTATGGATGCTTCATCACTGGAGGCTTTTAAGAAGAGATTGGACAACCATTTGTCCAGAATAGTATAGGGCCGTGATGGCGAACCTATGGCACGGGTGCCACAGGTGGCACGCGGAGCCATATCAGTGGGCACGCGAGCATTGCCGTAGCTCAGCTCCAGCATGTATCTGTGTGCCAGTCAGCTGATTTTTGGGCGTTTCGGTCCCACCAGAAGTTGGGAAATGGGCTGTTTCCGGCCTCTGGAGGGCCTCCAGGCAGGTGGGAAAGGCCATTTTTGCCCTCCCCAGGCTCCTAGAAAGTCTCTGGAGCCTGGGGAGGGTGAAAAACAGGCCTACCGGGCACACTGGGCCATCATATGCTAAAAGTGGGGGGGATGTGCGCACATGCGCAGGGGCGGGGTGCATTGAATTATGGGTGTGGGCACACACGTGGGTGACCTCCCCATGTTCCCCCCGCTTTTGGCACACGATGGCAAAAAGGTTAGCCATCACTGGTATAGGGTCTCCTACTTGAATAAGAGGTTGGACTAGAAGACCTCCAAGGTCCTTTCCAACTCTGTTCTTCTGATATTTTGTTCCCTTCAATCATCCCCAGCATCAGAGACTTCTCCAGAGAAATATATTTTCATATTATAATGTGTCTAAAATATGATCATTTTAGGCCGGCCATTTGTGCTGCAAGTCACTTGGTTCCTTAAAACACCCCTCCTCAAAAATGATGAGGTTCGGAAGACACATAAACTATTTAAAATTTCATTTTAAGAGGAGGGATTTTTCCCCCCCAGTAAAAACACAGCTGCCTCCTTCAGAGATTCTAGGAATAAAATCCATACCAGTCAGCTGAACTCTTTATCCTAAATTATTTAAACCATTTCCTCAATTGCTATTCTACCGCAGTTAATTGATTCTGGTGAATTAATTAAAAGAATTTCAAAGAACCGGCCTAGAAATGAACCTTCAATTCTTTGAACCATTCAGAATAACAGAACAGAAGTTGAAAACTAACTAGGCGAAACACTATCAGGATGTTTTGAGATTTTATAAATGCTGAATTAATGGCTACCATGGCATAAAAATATAAGAATTTATTACTTCAGATATTTCGGTACAGATAGTCCTTGATTTAACAATTGAGCCCCAAATTTCTGTCGCTAAATGAATTTTGTTAAGTGAATTTTGCCCTTTCTTGCCATGGTTGTTAAGCGAATCACAGCAATCGTTAAGTTAGTTACATGGTGATTAAGTGAATCTGGCTTCCTCATTGACTTTCCTTGTCAGAAGGTCACAAAAGGGGATGATGTGACCCCAGGATACAGCAACCGTCATAAATACAAATCAATTGCCAAGTGTCTGAATTTTGATCACATGACCATGGGGACGCTGTAATGGTCGTAAATGTGAAAAATGGACCTAAGTCGCTTTTTTCCGTGCCAGTGTAACTTCAAACGGTCATTAAATTGACATGTTTTAAATTATGGACCAAATTGTATTTAAATTATTTTTAAAATGATTTTAACTTTTGTATTATGTTTTTTACTTGGCTGTTCACTGCCCTGAGTCTGCTAGGAGAAAGTCGGTATAAAAGTTTAATAAATAAAATAAATAAAATAAATAAAATAAATAAATGAACTGTTGTAAGTCAAGGACTCCCTGTACTTATTTGACGACTCTCTTCCTCCTGTTGGGCGGATGTAGTTTATTCAATTCCTAATTCAATATTTTATAAGCATGGCTTCGCTTTTTCTGCCCTTGCGATTTTGATGGATGATTTCCATTAGGGCAAATTGCCAGTTCTCAGCCTTATTTCCTCTAAATGTCAGGTTTAATGGTTCGTCATCAGCAATGAAAGCATGAAGCATAGCAGGAAAAATAGGTAGAAAGGTAACATCTGGAGCCGTGCAGAAGCTTGTTGATAAGAGAAACCGGTCTCCATGTAATTCATGTTTTACAGAATTACAGCCCTAACAAAAAATGTAAGGGACCTTGGAGGTCTTCTAGTCCAACCCCTTACAACTTGGTTGTCCAATCTCTTCTTGAAGAGCTGCAATGATGGACCACCCAAAACAGAATAACAACAGAATAACAGAGTTAGAAGGGACTTTGGAGGTCTTCTAGTCCAACCCCCTGCTCATGCAGGAGCCCCAATACCACTCCAGACAAATGATTGTCCAATCTCTTCTTAAAAACCTCTAGTATTGGAGCATCCACAGCTTCTGGAGATAAACTGCTTGACCGATTAATTGTTTTCACCGTCAGGAAGTTTCTCTTTTATTCTAGGTTGCTTCTCTCTTCGTTCAGTTTTTATCCGTTGCTTCTTGTCCTGCCTTTAGGTGCTTTGGAGAATAGACTGACCCCCTTTTCTTTGTACAAGCCCCTCAAATATCGGAAGACTGCTATCATGTCTCCCCTAGTCCTTCTTTTCATTAAACTAGACATACCCAGTTCCTGCAACCGTTCTTCATATGTTTTAGCCTCCAGTCCCCTGATCATCCTTGTTGGTCTTCTCTGCACTCTTTCTAGAGTCTCAACATCTTTTTTATATCATGGTGATCAAAATTGGATGCAGTACTCCGAGTGTGCTCTTTCCAGTATAAAGCTGTACTATCAAGATCTTACGCTATCCTTCTATTGATACAGCCTAGGACTGCACTGGCTTTTTTGGCAGCTGCAGTTCACTCCTGGCCCATAGCTAAATGTTAAGCTAATTTTGATTTGAAACTCAGTTGTGGCCCAGCATCTTCACCACACCTGGAAATTAAGTCAGGGAGGGGCAATAAATATCCCTGAGCTATTTTGCAGCTGTCAAATTAGTCAAATTTCAGTAGTGCTGTTACAGAATATGGAGTATAGAATTATCTGGGGTTTCTTTGGCAAAAAAAAACCCCTCTCATCCAACCTTGGTTTAATCTTCAGAAAAGGCCAGTGCATTTCCAAAACAAGGCTAAAACACCGAAACCTTCCCCGAGCAGAAGAAATAAAAGGAAAATGTCGTTTTCTTGGTATCTTGTACCCACTTTGTACCATCATCCTACCCACCAAAGCAGGGATCTCCAAATTTGGCAAATTTAAGACTTGTGGGCCTCGGTTCCCAGAATTCCCCAGTCAGCATAGCTTGGGAATTTCAAAATAAATATGAACCAGTGGCCAAGCATTTGAATTTTGATCCTGTGACCATGTAAGTGTGAAAAATGGTCCGAGGTCAGGGCCGTTGTAACTCCGAATGGTTGCTAAAAGAATGGTCGTAAGTCGAAGACTAGCTGTAAAATAGAATTACCTCATCTAGTTGTTTTTCCAGTCTGGTCTACCTTGCAAAGCTGACATCATTGGGGCTGCTTGAACCTAAATCTCATGCATTCAGAGTTTTCATGAACATTTAGGAATATTCCTATATTTGCGTCCATGACTTCCTTTGAATGCTTAACAGCAATGCAGATAGTCCTCGACTTACGGCTACAATTGAGCCAAAAATTTCTGTTGCCAAGTGAAACATCGGCTAAGCGAATTTTGCTCCATTTTTTTTTTTTTACTTTTCTTGCCACCGTTTGTAAAATGAATCACTGCACGGTTGTTAAGTGAATCTGGCTTCCATGTTGATTTTGCTTGTCAGAAGGTTGCAAAAGGGGGAGTGGGGGTCATGTGACCATGTGAAACTGCAACCGTCATAAATACAGGTAGTTCTCAACTTACAACAACAAGTGAGCCCAGCATTTATGTTGTTAAGTGAAAATTTGTTAAGTGAGCTTTGTCCCATTTTACGACGTTTCTTGCCACAGTTGTTAAGTGAATCACTGAAGCTGGTAAGTTAGTAACCTGGTTCTTAAGTGAATCTGGTTTCCCCATTGACTTTGCTTATTAGAAGGTCGCAAAAGGGGATCAGTTGACCCCGGGACACAGCAACGGTCATAAGTATGAATCAGTTGCCAAGTGTCTGAATTTTGATCACATGACCGTGGGGATGCTGCAAAGGTTGTAACTCTGAAAAACGGTCATAAGTTCCTTTTTTTCAGTGCCGTTGTTACTTTGAAAGGTCACTAAATGAATTGTTGTAAGTCGAGGACTACCTGTTACAGTTGTGGCTTTTTCTACACTGAAACGTCAGCAAAATTCTCTCCCATCTTTTCTTCCTATTTATGCATTTCCCCCCACCACCACTGTTGCTTAAGATCTGCACACTTTTATCACCTGCAATCATGGTTTGTTCCATCTGCTTGACATGGTCTGCTTGTGTTGTAGCGCCACACAACATTACATCTGGCTTTCCTCACACCTTCTGCATCGCTTTTGCCTCCGGGCTATTCTGCTGATCAGTTTTATTGATTCATTAAATCGATCGGTTTTTGAGTAGGATGTTTAAATTGGACGGACTTCTAGTCCTTGATCTGATGAACCTGGAGAGAGGAGTTGGGGGAGTTGGGGGGGGGAAGCAAATTTTTTTTTGTTTATTTTGTGTTTTGTTTTGTGTTTTTATTTTTCCTTTTTTTTTTTTTTTTGGGCTGACCTCGTCCCACACTCAGCAGCTGCGTTCAGAAATGCTACTGTAAGTCCGAGAGGACTAACCAGCATTCTTGCAGGATGGCTGAACTATCCATCATCACCCTGTAAGTGTGCGAATCCCGTGAATTATGTCTGTGTTTTTGACGCATGCCACTTAAAACGTCGAGTGTGGTTTTTGTAAGCACAAGCGGGATGCTGCCGCATGATGCCTTGCTCTGTCTTGTCGTGTGCTTTTTGTCGCCGACCGTGTCGCTATTGAGGAGCTGAACGTCCTGCCTCGAAATGTATCAACCCATGGAATTAAAATACAGATAGTCCTCGACTTCGTTTAGCGACCGTTCCGAGTTACAATGGTACTGAATCAAGGGATTTAAGGACTGTTTTTCACACTTACGACCGTTGCAGCTTCCCCACGGTCACGTGATCAAACTTGGGGTGCTTGGAAGCGTCCCGGGGTCGCATGATCTCCTTTTGCGACCTTCTGACAGGCAAAGTCAATGGGGAAGCCTTATTCACCTAACAACTGGGTTACTCGCTTAACAGCTGCATTGATTCCCTTAGTGAATGTGGCAAGAAAGCTCGCAAAATGGAGCAAAATTCACTTGACAGCTTAGCAATGGAAATTTTGGACATAATTGTGGTCATAAGTCGAGGACTCCCTGTAGTAGATTACAGCTCTTTTTGTTCAGTTGTGTCTTTCTCTTTCCCCAACCCACACTTGCAGTGTCCTGGTGCCAATACCGGTATCACAACAAGGTCCTTTGGGTATTTTAGTGATAGATCTACACGTTTCCACACAGCCATGCTAATTTTTCCTCATAAAATAAGTGAGGTCTGATTTCTGCTTTTCCTGAATGCAGACATACAGGTAATCTCCACTTACGACCATTCACTTAGCGACCGTTCACAGTTATGACTGGTCTCCCAGGATTCCTTCCAATAAGGGTTCAAAATTTCAATGGCCACCTCCCTTCGTAGTCACATGATCACGTTTTCGGCACAAAGTCTGCATTTATGACCATTTACAGTGTCCCGTGG
>WNWU01013585.1:2915314-2954479 GCA_012654045.1 Ptyas mucosa
CAAATGTGATTTCACAAACCAGGGCTGCAGAACAACATAACTTACGTAGGTAAAACCTGGCTAGATAGAAAAGCATATATATATATATATATATTGCCAAGAACTGGTTTTCAGCAAAAAACACCCATTGTGGGCAATGGATTTGTTTAAAGACCACTGTGTTCATTTAACAACGCCTGCTTTTACTTAATAAGAGTTGCAAAAAAGACCGTAAAATTGGCTGGTGGTGATATGCTTAGTGACTGGCATGACTGTAATTCTGGATTCAAGTATGGTCGTAAGATGAGGGCTACAGTTCATTTAGCGACTCTTCAGACTTACAACGGCAGTGAAAAAAATGATTAGGACTGTTTTTCAAATTTAAGACCGTTGCAGAATCCCCACAGTCATGTGAGCAAGATGGCAACTGGTTCATACTTACGACGGTTGCAGTGTTCCGGGGTCATTTGATCCCCTTTTGCAACCTTCTGACAAGCAAAATCAATCCGGAAGCCAGATTCACTTAACAACCGTGTGACTAATTTAACAACTGCAGGGATTCTCTGAACAACTGTGAGAAGGAAAGTGGTAAAAATGGAGCAAAAATCGCTTAACAAATGTCTCAGCATTAGCAACAGAAATTTTGGGCACGATTGAATGGAGAGATGGGCAGTGTATGATTTGAATAAGTCAAATAAAAATAAAATAAGTGAAATAAAAGTTAGTCGTAGGCAAAGGCCAGCAATGGAGCCAAAAGTTGATTATCATTATGGGGTACTAATAGAGTAGCTTGGAGCTCAGGGTTGAACTATGGGGTCCTTGGTGCTCTCTGAGCTTGGGGGTTTTCTTGCAGATGTTTCATGACTCAACTAGGGAACATCATCAGTGCTAGAAGGGTGTGGGGTTCTAGCTTTTAGCACTGATGACATTACCTAGTTGGGTCATGAAACATCTGCAAGAAAACACCAAGGACCCCACAGTTATTATAGGGTACTTGAGATCTCAAATGGGAAATCTGAGCTAATTCTTTCCAGCACTTGATGGTATCGGAGATTAGAAGTACTCCTGGCCTCAACGAGGACATGTAACTTTCGTTGTTTGGTTTATCTCCACAGGCGGTTGGCCCGATCTACCTTGTTACTCATCCCACTCTTTGGGATTCACTACACAGTGTTTGCCTTTTATCCAGAGAATGTCAGCAAAAGGGAGCGTCTGGTTTTTGAACTGGGGCTTGGTTCCTTCCAGGTGGGTTATGTAGTTCTAAATAGTTCGTGTTTTCTCTCTCTCTCTCTCTCTGTCTCTCTCTCTCCCTCCCTCCCTCTTCAAGCATCCCAAGGAAAATGAGGTGGTCATTAAAACTTCAGATAATTGTGTAATCCAGTGTTTCTGAACCTCAGCAATTTAAAGATGTGTGGACTTCAATTCCCAGGGTTCCTTAGCTGGCTGGGGAATTCTGGGAGTTGAAGTCCACCCATGTTAAAACATGTTAGCTGGGGAATTCTGGGAGTTGAAGTCCACCCATGTTAAAACATGCTGGCTGGGGAATTCTGGGAGTTGAAGTCCACCCATGTTAAAACATGCTGGCTGGGGAATTTTGGGAGTTGAAGTCCACCCCTCTTAAAGCTGCCAAGGTCAAGAAACATTAAGGCAATGAATGTTTAAATTACTCAGTAGATTTTCCCATTCTGGCTGATAGTTTTCAATACCCATATGGTCTCACAACCTCCTGGTTGCTCACCAAAGTGTTCCTTCAAGTTTTTAATAAACGCTTTATCCCTTTGCATGTCTACATTATAAATCTATGTCCCCCAGCCCACCCTGACCCCCCCCCTCCCCAACCTATAATATTTCTTTAAGTGAGAAAAACCACTGGCTGAAGAGATTGGACAGCCATTAGTCTGAAATGGTATAAAGCAGTGGTGGCTAACCTTTTTGCCATCGCGTGCCAAAAGTGGGGGAGTGCAGGGGGGTGTCGCATGTGTGTGCCCACACCCATAATTCAATGTGGCCCCCCCACGCATGCGCACGATCCCTCCTGTGCTCCCCCCGCTTTTGGCATGTGAGGTTCACCATCATGGCTATAGAATTTCCGGCTTGAATAGGGGGTTGGACTAGAAGACCTCCAAGGTCCCTTCCAAGGTCTGTTATTCTGTTTTCTGCTTGAAAACGAAGCCGAGAATATTCCTGCCACATCCATGTTAAGTGTAGAGTTCACGTCAACGAATAATGGCTGTCAGTTTTTGCTATCCCTGAAAAACTTTTGTTTTGTTTCTATTTCAGGGTTTCGTGGTCGCTGTGCTCTACTGCTTTTTGAATGGGGAGGTAAGATTTTTTTAAAATCTTGTTTGTGTTTTGAAATGCTAGCTTTGCAACTCCAGGTAATCCTCGACTTACAACTATGCATTTAGCGACTGTTCGAAATGACAACAGCACTGAAAAGAGGGGCTTATGGCCAGTCCTCACACTTACGACCATTGCAGCATCCCAACGGTCACGAGATCAAAATTCGGACACTTGCATAATTCCAGGATCACCTTTTGCTACTCTCCAACAAGCATTGTCAATGGGGAAAAATGGGTTGGCTTAATGACCACATGATTCACTTAACAACTACAGTGATTTGCTTAACAACCGTGGCAGAAAGATTGTAAATTCAGGTACGATTCATTTAACAACCACCCTGCTTGTCAACGGAAGCTTTTGTCCCAATTGCGGTCATACGTTGAGGACATTCCCCACAATCATGTGATCAAAATTTGGATGCTTGGCAACTGGCATGTACTTATGATGGTTGTAGCATCCCAGGGTCACGTGATCGCCATTTGCGACCTTCTGAGCTGGCTTCTGACAAGCAAAGTCAGTGGGGAAGCTGGATTCGCTTAATGACCACATGATTCACTTAACAACTGCAGGGATCCGTAGCAAAAAAAGTCATAAAATAGGTCATGACTCACTGAACAGAAACTTTGCCTAGAAATTCTGCTCCCAATTGTGGTCGTAAATCGAGGACTACCTGTCGCAAATCGAGGATTACCTCTTCGTTCCTATGTGAAAAAGGAAAAAGGAGTGGTGGGGAAAATTCTTGCCCTGTGCTATGACCCACCCACCCCCAGCTGTGTCTGGAATGAGATACATGGTACCTGGGGGATCCTGGGAGTTGAAGTCCACCTCTTCTTAAAGGGACAGGTTTAAAGAAAAATGCATTCGACAGAGTCCATGTCAAGCTAACATTTGTCCTAATGTCAATACAGGTAGTCCTCAAGTTACCACAGTTCATTTAGTGGCTGTTCGAAGTTACAATGGCACAGAAAAAAGTGACTTATGACCATTTTTCACGCTTACGACTATTGTAGCATCCCCATGATCCAGTGGTGGGATTCAGCCGGTTCGCACCGGTTCGCTAGAACCTGTTGTTAATTTTATGTGCAGTTCGTCAAACCGGCTGAATTGCCTCGGTGTGGTCCCGCCTCCTGGCCATCCTTACCTGGCCTCACCTCGGCCCTCCCTTCCTGAGGTTCCCAACCCCACCGCACCCCGAGAAAACGACCTGTCTCAAGATCCCATGGACAACTTTGGCTCAGGCAGTTGAATTCCATGCTTGTTCCCTGTCTCTGCAAAGCAAAGAAATTGCAGAAAGGCCCTGTCGAGCTGAGAATAGGGCTTCAGACAGGGGTGAAATGCACTTACCTTCACTACCGGATCGCAAATGTGAGCATGCGCACCACCTCCACGCATGCGCCAGTGGTGGATTGCTACCGGTTTGCCCCGATTTGGGTGAACCGGTAGCAGCAACAGCGGGAGGCTCCGCCCACCTGCCCAGACACTTCTGCGCATGTGCAGAAGCATTGCGCGTGCGCACCTCCATGAGCGAACAGGTAGCGACAGGTTTTGAAACCTGCCCCTGGCATGCACAGATGGTCAAAAATGGGATGGGATGACATCCAGGCAGGTGGGTGGAGCCTCCCACTGCCGGCCCTACCGGATTGCGCGAGCCGGATAGATCCGGCTGGATTTCACTACTGGCCTCAGAGGACGCAATTCCTGATAAACGCATGATCGTGTGATCAAAATTCAGACACTTGGCGACTGACTTATGTCACGTGACCCCCTTTTGCGACCTCCTGACAAGCAAAGTTGCTGGGGGAGCCAGATTCATTTAACAACCATGTTACTAACTTAACAACCGTCGTGATTTACTTAACAACTGTGGCAAGCTGGCTTCCCCGTTGACTATGAGCATCAGAAGGTTGCAAAAGGGGATCACATGACTCCGGAGAGACCACAACCGTCATAAGTATGAGTCGACTGCCAGGCATCTGAATGTCGATCACATGACCATGAGGATGCTGCAACGTATCGCCATGGTTGCTTTTGTAAGTGTGAAAAACCATCCTAAGTCATTTTTTCCAGTACCGTTGTAAGTTCAAACGGTCACTAAACAAAGGGTTGTAAGTAGAGGACTACCTGTAATCTTGCTCAGTTGAGATCCCTGCTAGAGACTTTGGAGACATGGTGGTCAGATGAAGGAATGTTTTGGAGATTAATCCAGGTTTGCAGAAGGATCTGGGGTGGTAGGCTTGGTGGAGTCAAGGATGCAGCAGGAGGTAAGCCATTAATTGGCCTCCACTTGGCACAACAATTGGACACACACACAAACAGAGCATTCTAGACAATTTATACCCCATGTGGACAAATCTCTCATTTGGGTTACCGTATTTTTCGGAGTATAAGACGCACCTACCTTTTTTTTGGTGAGAAAAAGAAGAAAAAGAAAACTCCCTCTGCCTCCGAGCAATTTTTGCCTCGTTGCAGCAAACAGCCTGCTTTACTTTCAGTTTCGTTTTCAGCATAGCTTGATCAGCACAAGGGAAGAAAAAAAAATCTGCTCCAGCAATTTACCTCTTTGCAGCAAGCAGCAGAGTGCAAAACAACTGAGAGCAAAACAGCTGAGAGTCGGGAGGCCGATCCATTCAACTTGTGCTAATTAGGCTGTGCTGAAGCTGAAAGGAGCTGCTTTTTCTTGCTGTTTGCTTGCAAGGAGGTAACTGCTGCGAGGCAGAGGCCAAAGGGTGGGGGGAAGTGGGTGGGCGGGGCTACATTCGGTGTATAAGACACACATAAATTTTCACCCCCTTTTAGGAGGGAAAAAGGTGCATCTTATACTCCGAAAAATACGGTACTTCTGGTGGCTTGTTTAGATCAACGCTTATGTCTAGGGACATCCACAGAGGGCTCACAATCTGCCAGTCGGTCGGTGTGCATTGCAATCCATCCCCATTCTTTGTACAGATGCACCAATGGGGCAGGTGCCAGTACTTTAATTGTGCCCTCCATCTTCCAAAGGTTGACCCACACTCTTGTAGATCCTGCTGCATGTGCACAGAAACTCTTTAAACCTTCCTTGTTGGCTCCTTGGTGCTCTCTGAGCTTGGTGGTTTTCTTACAGACATTTCATGACCCAACTAGGGAACATCATCAGTGCTAGAAGAGAAGTGGGTGGGGCTTGCAGAGAGGAGGAGGAAGGAACTGGAGATCCTGGCTGCTCTGTGAACTTGATGGTTTTCTTGCAGACATTTCATGACCCAAAAGATCAGTGCTGGAAGGGAGTGGAGTTCTAGCTTTTACAGTAGCACTGATGACCCCTAGTTGGGTCATGAAATGTCTGTAAGAAAACCACCAAGCTCAGAAAGTATCAAGGACCCCACAGCCCTTTTCTTCTTCCTCCTCCTCCTCTTCCTCCTCCTCCTCCTCCTCCCCCCCCTCCTCCTCCTCCACAAACCCTGTTCCCTTTTAACACTGATGAAGTTACCTAGTTGGGTCATTAAAGTCTGTAAGAAAATCACCAAGGACAGAGAGCACCAAGGACCCTACAGTTAAATCCTGAGCTTTAAATATTCTCGTCAATTGGTTAACCCTTGCTTCCCCAGTTTGAGGGTGGGGATTCAACCAGCTTGAGGAGCTCCATCAGAGATGCCCCCTCTACCCTTAGATCCTCCTGCAAACCTCCAGCTCAACATCTTTTCCTTCTTGTCTTTTGAAAGTGTTTATGAGCAGCATGTTTCCCCCCCGGACGTCCGAGTACATAAAAAAAAATGACCTCTTAAAGTTTCTCCCTCAAGGTGCAATCCGAAATCAAGAGAAAATGGCGGAGCTGGAAAGTCAACCGTTATTTTGCTGTGGATTTCAAACACCGCCATCCCTCCCTGGCAAGCAGCGGTGTCAACGGGGGGACTCAACTGTCCATCTTGAGCAAGAGCAGCTCGCAGATTCGGATGTCCAGCGTCAATGCCGAGAACTTGGCCACATGAGCCCGTAAGACCCCGCTTCTTCTCCCACCATCACGCCCTCCCAAAGAACGATTAACCCTACTTTGGACACCACGAAAGGACCATATTTAGTCCTAAATATGATGGCTTTCGGGGTGTTACTTCCGTCTGCCTTTTTTTAAAAAAAATAAATAAAAATAAACAAATCCACCTCCCTTGGATGGAAAGTTTCTGGGGTTCTGAAGCTTGTCATCTCTGATGGGTGGAAGAGGAGCTCCACAAAGAGGTTCCATCTAGGGGAACGAGGTCCTCCAGACCAAAATCACCCCGATACACCCATTGTCCCAAGAGCTGAAACCCTCCCACCACTTCCGTTCCACATTTCCCTGGTACCATTGATGAATTTTTGGGGTCTCCAAGATGAGGGCCATGAGCGAACATCTCATGAAGTTGGGGTGTCTCATGTCCAAACACTTCTGATCCCAACATCTTGGACCATCATCGTCCTCTTTTGGGACCTAGAACGTCATGCACAGTAATGGTTTTCACTTACCTTCGCTACCATTCTGGAACTGTAAGCGTGCGTGCGCACTTACTTTGCTCATGCGCAGCACTTCTGCACATGCGCAGAACCTTCCATGCACGCTCAGAGCATCCATGATGACGTCTGGGCAGGTGGGCGGAGCCTCCCGCCACTACCGGTTCAGCCAAACCAGGCTGAACCGGTAGAAACCCAACACTGGTTGTGCAAACACTGAGCCAGGAGTGACCCCCCCTCCCCACCAATGGTGGTGGGCATTGCGGTCACAGAGACGGATCCTACCAGAATTGGTTGAGACCCCTCATTCCTTAACCACCTCATTCCTCAGATGGAAAATCCCCCAACCCTACCAGTGGAGGGTCTCCGATTTTCCCCCTTTGAGGAAACTATCTGAATTGTTTTGTTTTGTTTCTTTTGTTAAGCTACGGATCTTCTAAAATGGCCATCTCAGTAGCATAGAGTTATATTTTTTGAGACAGATGATTTTTTTCCCTTTCTTTCCTTGGTTTTTTTTTTTAAATAGAACTAATATGGAGATAGACTATATGTATTTCCCGACATTAAGTGCCGATTAATTCCAGAGATACCTTTTCTCCCGAACTTCCGACACGAACCCTTTCATGGCTAATGAGTGACAGAAAATAGGGTGAGGGGAGGGACTTCGAAGGGAGGATTTGGGTTGACTGTCAAAAGGTGTGTAGGGGGGTGCGGTGTGTTATCAAGGCAAGGTTCACCCCAAAAGGGCAGATGGGTTATGTAGTTGGAAGAGGAGATTCGTTTGGGGGATCTTAAGAGAGCCACCTACCCTTTCTTCCCCCTTCCTTCCTTTTTTTGTTTCCTCCCTTCTTTCCTTCCTTCCTTCCTCCCTCTCTCTCTTTTCTTTCTCTTTCCCTTTCCCTTTCATTTTTATCTCTTTTCCTTCCTTCCCTCCACCTCTTCCTTTCTCCCTCCCTTTCTCTCCTTCCTTTCTTCCTTCCTCCTTTTTCATTTTTTTCTTTCCTTTCTCCTCCATCCCTTTTTTCTTTTTTCCTCTTCCTCCCTCCCTCCCTTCTCTCCCTCCCTCTTCCTTCCTTCCTTTTTTGTTTCCTTTCTTCCTTCTTTCCTCTCCCTCTCTTCCTTCCTTCCTTCCTCTTTTCTTTCTCTTTCCCTTTCATTTCTATCTCTTTTCCTTGCTTCCCTCCACCTCTTCCTTTCTCCCTCTCCCTCCTTCCTTCTCTTCCTTTCTCCCTCCTTTTCTCTCCTTCCTTCATCCCTCCCTTTTTTCATTTTTTTCTTTCCTTTCTCCTCCCCTCTTTTTTCCCTCTCCATCCTTCCCTTCTCTCCCTCTTCCTTCCTTCCTTCCTTCCTTCCTTCCTTCCTTCCTTCCTTCCTTTTTTTGTTTCCTTTCTTTCCTTCCTCTCTCCCTCTTCCTCCCTCCCTCCCTTTCTTCCCCCTATTTTGCACAGCTGGGGTATTTTCTATGATTAGCTATTATTACTAGTAAAAAAAAAAAAGAGGGCGGAATTTTTTTTATTAAGGCTTGGAAGGAAGACGTGAGTTCTTCTAACCCCCACCTTCAATTCAGAGCCCTTCCTTTTGCGTAGCTGCTTTCAGCCGAACTCAACCAACGATGTCATTACCCCCCCCCACCCCCTGTGAGACTCTGTGTAATGCACGACGTCTCCAGAAGACATTTGTGGTGTTTCGTGGGCTGTGTGAGTCTCTCCTCCATGTTTCAAGATCCTCTCTAATCGGTGTGACTTCATATGTGTGTGTTTGCGTGTGTGTGCATACCTTAAAGAGGACTATCCTATTTTATTAAAATGGTAAGGAATAAATGCTCACCGCAGCTAAGAAATGGAAGAAGAAATTCTGCTTAATAAAAGGTTTGGGGAAGGGAAAAGGGAAAACGCTCAAGTTGCTTCCTACACATTGAGTAGCGTGAGATTCTTTGCATCTGCTCCTTCCACCCTGCAGTTTTGGGGAGCTTTCTACTACAGGTAGTCTTTGACTTATGACCACAACTGAGCCCAACATTTCTGTGGCTAAGTGAGAAATTTGTTAAGTGAGTTTTGCCCCATTTTACAACCTTCCTTGCCACAGTTGTTAAGTGAGCCACCACAGTTGTTAAGTCAGTCACACGTTTGTTATGTGAATCTGGCTTCCCCGTCTGACTTGGTTTGTCAGAAGGTCGCAAAAGGGGATCATGTGACCTCGGGACGCTGCAGCCGTCCTAAATACGAGACAGTTGCCAAGCGTCTGAATTTTGGTCTTGGGACCCTGGGGATGCTGGAGCGGCCGTAACTTTGAAAAATGGTCATAAGTCATTTTTTTTCCAGTGACGTTTTAACTTCGGTCACTAAATGAACTGTTACAAGTCAAGGACTACCTGTGTAAAGAAGGACAGGATAAAATGCCATTTAACCATTGTCACATAATTCTTTGGTTCTCCGGGGTGAACCTCAAGGTTTCTCTTGGAAGCAACTTATCTCTCCTTATATAAGCCACAACCGAGGTTTTCATTTTGTCTTGCACTCCAACTCACTTGTCTGTTTGGTGTAGAATCTGCAGTAAAAGGAGATTTGAATGCTGGACAGGCTGGGTTCTAATTGTCCTGAGCTATCCTTGGCAAAGCTGTCAGTACCAATGCTTTGATAGTCTGCATTCCTTCCTCTGTTGTGCAATTCCTTCCTTCCTTCCTTCCTTCCTTCCTTCCTTCCTCCCTCCCTCCCTCCCTCCCTCCCTCCCTCCCTCCCTCCTTCCGCTCCCATCTCCTCCCTTTTCCCTTCATTTCCTTTCCTTTCTCCTCCCTCCCTCTCTTTCTTTCCTTTTTTTAAAATTTGATTTATATGCCGCCCTTCTCCGAAGGCTCAGGGTTGCTTACAGTGCATTAAGCAATAGCCTTCATACTTTTGTATATTTATACAAAGTCAGCTTATTGCCCCCACAATCCGGGTCCTCATTTCACCTACCTTAGAAAGGATGGAAGGCTGAGTCAACCTTGAGCCTGGTGAGATTTGAACTTGCAGTAATTGCAGGCAGCTGAAAGTTAATAACAGTGCTTTAGTCTGTTGTGCCACCAAGGCTCCTTCTTTCCGTCTCTCTCTCTCTTTCTTTCCTCCCTCCCTCCCTCCCTCCCTCCCTCCCTATCTTTCTCCCCTCTCCTCTTACCTATTCTTTCCTTCCCCTCTCCTCTCTTTCTTTCTTCCTTCCTTCCTTTCTCCTTTCTTTCTTTCTTTCTTTTTCTTTCTTTTCTTTTCTTTCTCTTCTGTCTTTCTTTCCACCCTTCCTTCCTCCTCTCCTCTTCCCTCCCTTCCTCTCTTTATTCCACCCACTCTCCTTTCGTCCCTTTCATTTAGAGAGCACTGAGAACCCCCCCCCTCGGCCCCCAGAAAGAGAAAGCCAGATAAGCTGGGAGTAACACCAGACAAACGATCAAGCAGAAAACAATACCTTAATCAAGGAATTATTAAGGAGAAAATCACATCTCCGCTAACATTGAGAGGGCAAGCCACTTCTGTAGATAAACAAAGAGCAAACCCCCTTCCCTTTTAGCCCTGATGATGTTACCTAGTTGGGTAATGAAATGTCTGAAAGAAAACCACCAAACTCAGAGATCATCAAGGGCCACTATTTCCTGAAATTAAAATAGTTCGGTGGCAAGAAACCGAGGACAATTTCTGGGAAAGATTGAAACCAAGTCCTTTCCAATTTTCTGGTACAATCCTCCACTAAAATGCCTAAAATTGTAGCAAGAAATACAGACATCATACTTTTAAAACACTTGTTACAAATTAAGGGGAAATGGACAAAACAGGTGAATACAGGCAGTCCTCAACTTACAACCATTCATTTAGTGACTGTTCAAAGTTACCCCAGCACTGGAAAAAGGGATTTATAACCATTTTTCACACTTCTGACTATTGCAGCCCCCCCCCCCCCAATTGTCATGTGATCAAAATTCGCTTGGCAACTGACTCATATTTATGACGGTTGCTCCGGGTCACATGATCCCCTTTTGCGACCTTCTAACAAGCCATGTCAATGGAGAAGTTAGATTCAGTTAACTGCCATGTGACTAACTTAACAGAGTCCCTTGGGAGTTGGGCGGCATAGAAATAATATAAATAATTACGACAAACTAACTAAATAAATAATAAACAATTGCAGTGGTTCACTTAACAACCGTGGCAAAGAAAGGTCGTAAAATGGGGCATAATCCCCCCCCCATCGGCCATCTTGCTTAGCAATGGAAATTTTGGGCTCAAATTGTGATCGTAAGTCAAGAACTACCCGTGTTGGAAAATTAAAAAGTGATGGAAGAATTTACATATTGGATATCTTTTTCCTAAAAATTCAATCTCTCTTCCTAAGATCTCTCAAAATTAGAGCAAATTTAAATCTATATCTCTTTCTTGAGAGTAAATCACATGGACTAAATTCCATTAGCTTCTGAAGGTCTTACTAGTAGACAATTGTCACAGGATTACATACAGATACTCCTTGTCTTATGACTACCATCGAGGCCAAAATTTATGACACTTGAGCAGGGGATTGGATTAGAAAACCAACAAGGGCCCTTCCAATTCTGATATTCTGTCATTCAAATATTCAGCGGGGCTCAACTATCAGGCAAAGCTAATCCAAGTTCATAATTTTATACAATTTTATGGGCTCAGTTAAACAAGACATTTGTTAAGTGACTTTTGCCCCATTTTATGACCTTTCTTGCCACAGTTGTTAAGTGAATCATCGCAGTTGTTAAGTTAGTCACACGGTGGTTAAGTGAATCTGGCTTCCCCATTGACTTTGCTTGTCACATGCTCCCCAGGATGCTGCAACCGTCATAAATACGAGTCAGTTGCCAAGCATCCAAAATTTGATCACGTAAGTATCCATGGCGGTGTTGCAACAGTCGTGTGAAAAATGGTCATAACTCTCTTTTTTTAGCGCTGTTGTAATTTCGAACGGTCGCTAAATCAACTGTTTGCAGATCGAGCACTACCTGTAATTAATAAACCAGTGCCAAATTGCTTTAGAGTAATCCCACTGGCGGAGTGGGTTTACTTTGGAGTAACGGACTTAAGATCCTAGGGACTGATATTTTTGAATCCCAGTTTTACAACGTTTTGTGGTTGTGGGAAAAGTTCCCAGTTGCTCTTCTGCACAAAAACATTTTGTTATGTTTGTTTTCTCTTGATTGTCCAACAAAATGAATGTATTTGCTGAATGAATGAGTCAAGCATCTCTCTTTTTTTCATTTGTCAGGCAGTAGAAACCTAATGGCCAAGATTTGCTTCTAAAGCTGATGTAAATATCTCTTTTTGCGTTGAAACCGTGCTCTGTTTCTTCTTCTTTTTTCACTGTGAACTATCTTTTGGAGTTTGAGGATCTATGTTATTAAAAAAGAAAAAAAAAGCAAGTGTAATTATAACAAAGTTTATTGAGAATAAAATATTTGTTGTGACACAGTGTTGATTTTTTTTTTAAAACAATTTTCAAAACAGAGGGATTATCTACTTATCGATTATATTTCTGAGCCACTTAATTCAAAAACAAATTCCTTTCTTCTTTACTTATACAAAACAGGCTTCATCTTCTCTTGACTTTGTAGACTGAAAATAACTCCAGATTAGTTCTCGGGTTACGACCATAATGAAGCTTACCCAGTACGATGATAAATTGTAACAGTCGCAAAATGACAATTTGTTTTTTTGCGGCGGTCATCAAACGAACGTGGCAGTCGTAAATGAAATGCCATGATTGTTAAATGAATCGATGATTCAACATCTTGCTCAATAGTAGTAACTGTGAGAGGGATCTTGGAGTCCTAGAGGACCACCATTTAAATATGAGCCAGCGGTGTGCAGCAGCTGCCCAAAAAGCCAACACAGTTCTAGGCTGCATCAACAGAGGGAGAGAATCAAGATCACGTGAAGTGTTAAGACCACTTTAACAGTGGTGGGTTTCAACAATTTTTACTACTGGTTCTGTGGGCGTGGCTTGATGGACGTGGCTTGGTTGGCGTGGCAGGGGAAGGTTACAGCAAAATCCCCATTTCCTCCCAATCAGCTGGGACTTGGGAGGCAGAGAATAGATGGGGGTAGGGCCAGTCAGAATTTTTACTACTGGTTCTCTGAACTACTGAAAATTTCCGCTACCGGTTCTCCAGAACTGGTCAGAACCTGCTGAAACCCACCTCTGCATTTTAATAATACCTTGATAAGGCCACACTTGGAATCCTGCATCCAGTTTTGGTCGCCATGATGTAAAAAAGATGTGGAGACTCTGAAAAGAGTGCAGAGAAGAGCAACAAAGATGATGAGAGGACTGGAGACTAAAACATACGAAGAACAGTTGCAGGAACTGGGTATGTCTAGTTTAATGAAGAGAAGGACTAGGGGAGACATAATAGCAGTCTTCCAATATCTCAGGGGCTGCCCCAAAGAAGAGGGAGTCAAGTTATTCTCCAAAGCACCTGAAGGCAGGACAAGAAGCAACGGATGGAAACTGACCAAGGAGAGAAGCAACCTGGAACTAAGGAGAAATTTCCTGACAGTTAGAACAATTAATCAGTGGAACAACTTCTGTCCAAAAATTGTGGATGGACTAGAGTTTTTTAAGAAGAGCCTCAACAACCACTTGTCTCAAATAGAATAAGGTCTCTTGCTTGAGCAGGGGGTTGGACTAGAAGGTCTCTCCAAAGTCCCTTCCAACTCTGTTATTCTGTTAGTCTACTTTACGTAATCCCGATGTCAAAAATTTAGCACGCTTCCTTAACTGATACGTTAAGGAATGTGTGTGGACTACAGCCAAGCACAATTGCTGGGAATTCTGGGAACTAAAATAGTCACATCTGCATTAAGGCAAGAGATGATTTTCCTAATTCAGATGTTCTGAAGTCAGAACTTGTTAAAATAAATCAGGGAGGGAGCGAGGGATAGAAAGGGGGGAAAAGGCTACCTCTGTAACACAATCACCAAATATTTGAACCAATCAGGAATGAAAAAAGAAAGAAAGAAAAGAAAGAAAGAAAGAGAAAGAAAGAAGGAAGGAAGGAAGGAAGGAGAGGGAGGGAGGGAGGGAGGGAGGAAAGAAAAAAGGAAAGAGAGAAAGAGAAAAGAAAGAAAGAGAGAGAGAGGAAGGAAAAAAACACACACACACCCCGTGACACTCTCTCTCTGAATACAATCATCTTAAACAATTGGAAGGAAGGAAGGAAGGAAAGAAGGGAGGGAGGGAGGGATAGGGACAAAATCTCTATCTATCTATCTATCTATCTATCTATCTATCTATCTATCTATCTATATCTATCCATCCATCCATGTCTCTCTCTCTCTTTCTCTCTCTCTCTCTCTCTCTCTCTCTAGCTACCTATCTATCCATCTATCTCTATCTCTATCTCTATCTATCTATCCATCTATCCATCCATCCATCTCTACCTCTACCTCTACCTCTATCTCTAACTATCTATCTATCCATCCATCCATCTCTACCTCTACCTCCCTACCTACCCACCTACCTACCTATCTACCTATCTATTCAGAAGCCAGTTTTAGGTCACCTGAGCTAGACATTTTCACCCACACCCCAAAGCGTCTATTTCTTCTGCTTTTGAGATTGGCCGAGAGGTTTCTTTGGTTCTGGACTTGCCTCCCAGGGACCCCCCCCCTCCCTCCTTCCAGTCCAGATGGCCCTGGGGATACCCACAGGGCTTGGCCAAGGAAGACAGGATGGTAGCCAGGATAATATAATGACCGCTCCACCTGTTTTATACATCAAAACGAGGCAGAATTGTCATCACACCACCCTAGGAGCCATCTCTTCAGAGTCATATTTTAAAACTATTTAAATTATATTAAAACAGTAAAAAAAAATCCACAAATTAATCAATATATAGTTAGTTAGTTAGTCCCTGGCTTACAGCCATTCATTTAGTGACCATTCAAAGTTCCAATAGCAACTCAAAAAGGAACTTAGGATCATTTTTCCCACTTACGACCGTTTCAGCATCCCCATGGCCACGTGTTCAAAATTCACAAGCTCGGCAACTGATTCATATTTATGACGGTGGCAATGTCCCAGGGGTCATGTGATCCCCTTTTGTGACCTTTTGACAAGCAAAGTCAAGGGGGAAGCCGGATTCACTTAACAACCGTGTTCCTTACTTAACAACTGCAGTGATTCACTTAACAACTGAAAGGCAGAAAAGTCATAAAATCCTGCAAGACTCACTTAACAGCTGTCTTTGTTTACCAAAGGAAATCTTGAGGTCCATTGCGGTCTTAAACCAAGGACTAACACTAAACAGTTCCAGCTCTTTGATGCATCAAGCTAAATGTGAGACTTCTTTGAAAAAAAGATGTGGACTTTCGGCCATCAAACTCCATGTTTTTATTGATAAACTAAATGTTTAAATCCCTTCGAAGTCACAGAATATTTGAAGCCGTGACCTGAAGCAAAGTGGAAATTCACATTAATGATGGCTAATTTTACATCTTTGGGCAAGAAGGTGGAATTATCAAAATGAGACGAAAAAAGAATGACCATCAAAATCCATCTTTATGGCCCAACTTATTCTGAACTCTGAATGATGGCTTTCTGGCAAATAGAGCCCTTCAGTGACAAATAGACCTCTGTGGTAAATAACGGTAATCCTCAATTTACGGCCACAACTGAACCCCAAATTTCCTTTGCTAAACAAGCCACTTGTTAAGGGAATTTTGCTCCCGTTTACGATCTTTCTGCCTTTCGGTTGTTAAGTGAATCACCGCAGTTGTGAGATTAGTCACACGGTTGTTAAGCAAATCTGGGCTTCCCTGCTGACTTTGCTGGTCAGAAGATCATAAAAGGGGATTGCGTGATGCCAGGACACCGTCATAAATATGAGTCAGTTGCCAAACATCTGAATTCTGATCATGTGACTATGAGGATGCTGCAACAGTTCTGTGAAAAACAGTCATGTCACTTTTTTCAGCGCTGTTGAAACGTTGAACGGCCAGTAAACGAATGGTCGTAAGTCGAGGACTGCCTGTACACTGTTTATCCATGGTCAGTGTCAAGGTTTTACATGCCACGAAGCAATGACAAATTAATCAGTGGAACAACTTGCCTCCAGAGGTTGTGAATGCTCCAACACTGGAAGTTTTTAAGAAGAGGTTGGATAACCATTTTTCTGAAGTGGTGTAGGCTTTCCTGCCTAAGCAGGGGGTTGGACTAGAAGGCCTCCAAGGTCCCTTCCAACTCTGCTATTCTATATTCTATTCAGTGATTGGTGGATTTCTCTTTTTTACATTTCTTTTCTCTCTAACTTCTGTGCTATTTTTTTCCCCTTACCTGAATGTACACATTCACACACATACACACAGTTTAGGATGAGGTTCCAAGCTTTTGTGAGTTTTGATACAGAAAATCTCACACTATAATAAATCCATCCATCCATAAATTCCTGCGAGTATTACTGGGTACATCAAAGACATCCTGGTCTCTAGCTATCTATATTTGCCACTAGAGGGCGCTGTAACTCCACTAAAAATAGCTTGACTGCCATGATAGCTTCTTTCCAGCAGGGGGCAGAAGCAACCTTGTGAAAGACAAACCATGTTCTTCATAAAGATGATCATTTCTTTTTGGGTCAGCCCAAAAAGGTAGCCCATCCTAAGAATGCAACACAGGCAGTCCTCGACTTACAGCCACTCGTTTAGTGACCATTCACAACATCCCTGAAAAATGTGATTTAGCACTGGTTTTATTTTTAATGAATTAACCAGTTTATAGCATGGACTGGAACTGGAACTCAATGACTCCTTGGTAGGGGAAATAGTCATCGGTATATTTATTGTAGCATTTTAAGATTTTGCTATACAGGTAGTCCTCAACACAATATTTATTTATTTATTTTTATTAGTTCAGTTTATATGCCACCCTTCTCCGGAGACTCAGGGCGGCTTACAATGCGTTAAGCAATAGCCTTCATACTTTTTGTATATACCTGCTTAGTAGGGCTTTTGTCCAGTGGTGGGATTCAAGTAATTTAACAACCGGTTTTCTGCCCTAATGATTTCTTCCAACAACCAGTTTGCCAAACTGCTCAGAAAGTTAACAACCGGTTCTCCCGAATTGGTACGAACCGGCTGAATCCCACCACTGGTTTTGCCCCCCCCCCCAAAAGTGATGTTTTTTTTAATACAAAGTCAGTTTATTGCCCCCACAACCTGGGTCCTCATTTTACCTCCCTCGAAAGGATGGAAGGCTGAGTCAACCTTGAGCCTGGTGAGATTCGAACTTGCAGTAATTGCAGGCAGCTGAATGTTAATAACAGCGCTTTAGTCTGCTGCGCCACTAAGGCTCAATAGAATTCCCTATGCTACGAGGCTCGAAATTCTCGGTTTGGATAACTTAGGACTGCCTCGTTTGCGGTCAGACCTAGGTATTGCATACAAAATTATATGTAGCAATGCTTTACCCGTAAATGACTTTTTCTGTTTTTAATCGCAATAATTATGCACACGATCAATCACTTTAAACTCAGTGTAAGTCGTTCTAAACTTGACTGTAAAAAATATGATTTCTGTAATAGAGTTGTCAAAGTCTGGAAGGCCCTACCTGGTTCAATTGTCTCAGTTACAGATTTTCACAGTTTCAATCACAAATGGACTTCTGTGGAGCTTACTTCATATTAAGGGGTCAGTAGAGGGGGCGTGCATAAGTGCACTAATGTGCCTATCGTCCCTGTCATTGTATTTTTTTCCTCTTTTATTCTTGTTCTCGTATTTGTTTGGCAAATTCCAATAAATAAATAAATAAATAAATAAAAACAAATAAACTTACAACAATTCATTTAGCGACTGTGCAAAGTTACAACGGAAGTTTTTTTTTAAAAAAAAGGGACCGTGGTCACGTGATCAAAATTCAGATGCTTGGCAACTGTTTCATACTTATGACGGTTGCGGCGACTTTGCTTGTTAGAAGGTCATAAAAGGAGATCACGGGACGCCGGGACACTGCAACCGTCATAAATGTGAGGCAATTGCCAAGCGTCTGAATTTTGATAAATGGGACCATTCGTCGTAAGGGTAAAAAACGGTCAAAACTCACTTTTTTTCAGTGTCGTTGAAACTTTGGTCACTAAACGAATGGTTGTAAGTTGAGGACTGCCTATATTACCAAGGGCATTTTCCCAAGATCCTTAGTGCCCAACAGCATATTGGGGAAGAGGTCCAAAAAGTCAAAATGGCCACTAGCACCTCACCATTGAAGCTCCGCCTCTTTCTTAATGTCCATTCGCCACATGAGCAGAAAGAGGCGGGGCTTCGAAAGCACAAGCGTGGCTGCCATTTTGACTTTTTTGACCCTCATAGGAGCTCTCTCTCCTTTGGTCTGGAATATTCTCTAAGAGGAAACGAGGGCCAAAAGGACACTCTGAAAGCTGCCCAGACGGCTCTCGAGAATTTGCTTTTCTTAAAGATGACAATCGGGCAGAGAAGATAATGGACTCGAATGCGAGAGGCGCCTTGATTACTAAAAAGAGAATAAATCCTTCTCCCTTTCTCAGCCACTTTGCCTAATTAAGAGATGACTTCATTGGGGAGAAAATATTCATTTTTTTTCCCCTGCCAATATTTACCTTGGCTTTCGTCAACTTTCGGAAGATTAATAGTCTGCTGTGTTGGCATAACTTGAAAACTGAACCGTTCTATGATGAATTAAGCCAATTGCTGGATTTATAGGGTAGAATAAACCGTAATTTAATCACACTGGATGAGACCGTGTAGTTCACTGAGTGGCATGCCAGCCAGCACCACTAAAAGTTATTTATTTATTTGTTAGAAGGTTATCCCACCTTTATTAATTTATAAGTAACTCAAGGGAGCAATCCAGTGGTGAAATCTGGACCAGTTTACTACTGGTTCACTGGCTGTGCATGCATGCCAAAATGAGGCCTGGGAAGGCAAGTGGAACAGTGCTGGGGAAGAGGGTGATCAGCTGTGGCACGCGATCGTGGGAACCTTTTAAAAAACTTTTTAAAAGCATTTTTTACTACCGGTTCGGGTGAATAGGTTGTAAAAAAAATGCTTTAAAAAGGTTTTTTAAAAAAGGTTCTGACAATTGTGTGGCACAGCGGTAATCATCGGAGTCTCTTTTTTTAAAAAAACTTTTTTAAAGCATTTTTTTTTACTACCTATTCACTTGAACCGGTAGTAAAAAAATGCCCAAAAAGTTAAAAAAAAAAGTTCCGACAATCAGCTGAGCGATGTGTGATCATTGGAACTTTTTTTTTTCCTTTTTAAAGCATTTTTAACTACCAGTTCTGGAGAACCGGCAGTAAAAAAAAACACTAATAAAGTAAAAAAAAGTTCCGATGATCGCCCGTCACTCAACTGATCGTCGGAATTTTTTTAAAAAACATTTTTTACTACCGGTTCAGACAAACCGGCCCGAACCGGTAGCATTTCACTCCTGGGGCAATCATGCTTAACACTTTTTCCTCCTTTATTTTCCCCGTAACAACAATCCTGTGAGCTGCACTGGGCTGGAAGAAAGAAAGTGATTGGTCCAATGTTTTATGCCTAAGGAGAAACAGTCTCCTGGTGATTGGCCCAAAGTCACCCAGCCGGCTTTCGTTTTTGTTTTTTTTTTTTTTTTTTTTAACAAATACTTTATTGAGTTTCAAAATTAAAAGAAAACTTAAAAAAATTTACAAGGTCTCTTTGTTATCCGGAGGTACAGTGTTCTTATAAATTAAATATCATGTATCTGATCTACCTTGTCTTAAACTATTATTTTCTCATCATTATATTTACATTCTATAAGTACATAGTCATGTTTCATAGTATCTATTCACAAAAAGAAACAGATCATCGTCTTTTTCTGTTATCTAGCCATTTATACCAATTTTCCCATACTTCATAGTATTTAGATATCTCATCATCCATTAACAGGCTCGTTAACTTTGCCATTTCTGCACACTCTAATATTTTGTTTATTAACATTTCTTCTGGGGGTTGAGTTTGACTCTTCCAGGATTTCGCAAATACCAATCTAGCCGCAGTTAATACTTGGGTTATAAGCTGGGTTTTATTATTTTTTAGGCCATCACCCACTATGCCTAGAAGGAAGAGTTCTGGAGATAAAATTACATCTTGCTCTAACATTTCACAGAGCCATTGTCGTACTTTTGTCCAGAACCTTTTAGCTACTGGGCAGGACCACCACATATGGTAATACGTGCCGACTTCTTTCTCGCATTTCCAACACGTGGGTGAGAGATTTGGAAACATTTTAGCTAACCTAGCAGGCGCTAGATGCCATCTATGTAGCATTTTATAATGGTTCTCTCGGAATGTTGCTGCTTTTGTCATTTTAAAGTTCCTGTTCCAAGCCTCTTCCCAATCATTAAAATTAACACAATATCCAAAAATTTTTTCCCAAATACTCAATTGGTTTTTGGCTATGGCCTCTGCCTTATCCTCATCTAATATAAAATTGTATATTTTTGTTAACATTTTCTTATCTACTCCCCATATAATTTTATCGAAGTCTACATATTTCCTTTCAATACCAAATTGGTCCCTATCTTTTTGAAATCTTGAGTTCAACTGCCAATATTTCCACCAATCCAGCTTGAATCCGTGATCTCTCAGGGTTTCTAGAGGTTTAAGCCTTCCATTTTCATCCAAGATATCTTTGTATGTGCCGAATTTTTCAGTTTCCGTCTTGTTTGGGGCAGTCATAGCTTCCATAATAGAGAGCCAGTTTGGGGCTTTAACGTAGATTTTCTGTCTGATTTCCTCCCAGGTTTGTAAAAGTGTTTCTCTAATTCTATGATTGTGGAAATAGGTTTTCTTCTTTTTTTTGAAGTCCCAAAGGTGGGCATGCCAACCTTCTTGTAGGTCATGTCCTTCTATCGTCAATATTCTCTTGTTACGTAGCGTTACCCATTCCTTGATCCAAATTATTTTCGCTGCCTTTTGATATGCTTCCCAATCCGGGAGTCCAAATCCGCCCATTTTTCTCTTGCCCTGTAGTATTTTAAATGATATTCTCGATTTTTTTCCCTCCCATATGAAATTTCTAATATATCTATTCAGATCTAAAAAGAATTTTTTGTCCAGACTTAATGGAATGTTTTGGAATAAGAATAGGATTTTTGGTAGAATGCTCATTTTAATTGCGGCTATTTTTCCTGTGAGAGATAGTTTTAGTTTTTCCCATCTTTTAAGTTCCTGGTGTATTTTATGTAGTAGTGGGGTATAGTTATCCTCTTTCAAAGATGAATATCTTGCAGTAATCCAAATTCCTAGGTATTTAATTTTTTTTACTACCTGAAAACCTAATAGAGCTTCCAACTCCTTTTTTTTTATGTCTGTCATGTTTTTGGCTATTATTTTGGTTTTTTCCTTGTTAAGTTTGAGACCCGCCACTTGGCCATAGTTTTGTATTTCTAATAGAACTCTTGGTCCAGTTTCTAGTGGGTCTTCCATGATAAGGGCTACGTCATCTGCGAAAGCTTGTATCTTGTAAGTTTCCTTCCTCACCCTAGGTCCTTTGATTTCTTTAGTGGCTCTAATCTTTATCAGCAACACCTCTAGTGCAAGAATATAAAGTAAGGGAGATAGAGGGCATCCCTGCCTTACTCCTTTTTGGATCTGGAATGTTTGGGTCTTATCCCCGTTGATCAATATATTGGCCCTCTGTTTATGGTAAATATTTTGGATCATTTTCCTAAAGTTTGTTCCGAATTCCATTAAATTTATTTGGTTTATCATAAAATTCCAATTTAAATTATCAAAGGCCTTTTGGGCGTCAACAAACATCAGTGCAAGTTGTTTTTCAGGGTGCTGTTCATAATATTCTATGGTATTTAATACTATTCTTAGATTGTCTCTAATTTGCCTCCCCGGAAGGAATCCGTTTTGATCTTTGTGTATCCATGGGTTTAAGATTTTTTTAACTCTTTCGGCTATTATATTCATAAATAATTTGTAGTCGGAGTTTAAGAGAGAAATGGGCCTGTAATTTGCTAATCTTTTTGGGTCAGCGCCGTCTTTCAAGATGAGCGTTAAGTATGCTTCTCTCCAGGTGTCCGGGATTGTTGAGCCTACTAAAGCTTCGTTAAATATTTCTAATAGCTCTAGGCTTAATGCTTCTTCCAATTTTACATAGAATTCCCCAGGGAGGCCGTCTGGACCTGGAGTTTTGTTCTTTTTTATTTTAGAGAGGGCTGTTTTTAGTTCTTCTATTGTGATTTTTCTATTCAGCATTTCTCTTTCTTTTTCTGTGATTTGGGGTAGGCCAGCATCCATCAGATATTTTTCTACCTTATTTGGTTCTATTTTCTCATCTTGATACAAGTTTTCATAGAATTCCCTCACATACTCTAATTTTTCCTCTTCCCTTATTAAGAGATTTCCTTTAGAATCTTCCAGTACCAAAATCTGATTCTTTTCCTTTTCCTTCTTTAGTTTGTAGGCGAGCCATCTTCCTGACTTGTTGGCGTTTTCGAAACAGTAGTGTTTAGATCTCTTTATTTTTTGTGCCATCTCATCCTGATCTAACAGATTTATTCTATGTCTCGCCATCAACCACCTCTGTTTGGCCCCCTCGTCTCCCGGATTTTGTTGTAATTCTTTTTCTGATTCTATTAAAGTTTTAGTATAACCCTCCCTGGCCTTTCGTTCTGTTTTATTTTTAAATGCCATGTGCGAGATAACTATCCCTCTCACATAAGCTTTCATAGTGTCCCAGACAACTTCTCTTGCCGTGCCTTGTTCCCCGTTTTCTACAAAAAATTGTTTAATTTCTTTATTTAGTTTTGATAGGAGCTCTTTATCATTTAACAAATTTGTCCTAAGGCTCCATCTCGGTTGTTTCCTCCTGTTCCTATATAGCCAATTGATTTCCAGCAGCTTATGATCTGTCCAAGTATTTGTACACATTTCCACTCTTTTAATTTCTAAGCCTAGTTTCCTAGTGACCCATACCATGTCTATTCTGGACCAGGAGTTCTGTGGAATTGAGTAAAATGTGTATTGTTTTTCTTGGGGGTGTAGTGTGCGCCACATATCTATTAAGTTGATTTCCTCAGTTAAGTCGAAAAAACTTTTTGGTAGGGGAAGTCTTTTGTTTTTCCTGGTTTTACCACTTTTATAATCTTTACTCGGGTCTACAATTCCATTCATATCCCCTAACAGACATATTTCATTCTGTGTCCATTTGGCAAGTTGTTCGTGTAGTTTTTCAAAAAATTTCCCTTGTTTTTTATTTGGGGCATATACCCCAACTACTATCATTTTAGAGGGCCCTCTCGTTATTTCTACTATTAATATTCTCCCTTTTCCGTCTTTATATTTACATTCGGCTTCTATTCCTTTCTTAACGTAAATGGCTACTCCCCTTTTCTTTTTTTCAGCTAATGACGTGAATACCTTGCCAAATTTAGGATATTCTAAACGATATACTTCATCTTTTTTTACATGGACTTCTTGCATACAAATTATATCAGGGTTTTGTTTAACTAGTTTTGTCAGAATTAGTTTTCTTTTTTTTGGTTCATTTAAACCATTGACATTTAATGATAAGATTTTAATACCATCCATCCCTAGCGTTAGTATCTAGTGCCTAGTTTTTGTTTGCTTTTAGGGTTACTTGTCTTACTGGTCTGGTTTTTCTCCCTTTATCTTCTATGTCTTCCTTTTTCTTTTCGTCTTCTATATCTTCCTTCGTACTCTGTTCTTGGGATGTTTCCTCCTCTGTATTCGCTGTTTCTATGTCCTCCTTACTCGATTGTTCTTCTTCCCCTCCTCTTAGTTGTTCCAGGAATTCTTGAGCCGTAGTTAAGCTATCGATTTTAATTTTTCTCCCCTGCCATGAAATTAGCATTCCCTCCGGTATAAGCCAGCGAAATACTATATTTCTCTTATTTAACTGATTTGTTAGAAATCTATAGTTTTTCCTCCTTTCCCTCACTCTTCTTGGGATCTGTTTAAGTACATTTATCTCTTTCCCTCCATAAATAATTGGCTCTTCCCGTGCTATGTTATATAGTATATCTCTCACTCTTTTCCTAGCAAAACGTACGTGGACTTCTCTTGGCAACCTGTTTCTCCTCACATAGTTCGTCTGGACTCTATAAGCCTCGTCAATTTCCCTGATTATTTCCTGTTTATCTTGCTGGAGAGCCTCCGCTATCAGCTCGGCCATCTTATCTCCCAGGTCCTCTTCTTTATCTTCTATGATGTTCTGGAAGCGGAGATAGAACGAGGCCCTATCCATCTCAAGTTGGATCAAAGAATCCTCCGTTTCCTTCTTCTGTGCTGATAGGGTTTGGTCCACTGCTTCTAATTTCTTCTCATTTTTCTCCGTCCTTTGCTCTACTTTTTGAATTCTATTTTCATTCTTACTGATGGAGGTTTGGATCTCGTTCATTTTTGAGTCCAACGCATGAATATCCATTTTCAACTCAGAGTGGCTATTCAGTAATTTTTCCTGCATAGCTAACATGGTTTCTTGTATAGATAGGAGGGAAGATTGTACTGTTTGCAATGTAGGTGTTACAGGGGGCTTATCCAATTTCTGTAGGCCATCTAGTGATTTCTGAGTAGCTGGGGAGGCCATTGACAGCGTTGGGTTTGAAGGGACCTTTTTCCCTGTTTTTGCAATAGTAGAGGTCAAGCTTGCCATTTCTTTTAAAGTCGCCTTTTGTTTCCTTAATATCCTCTCTATATTTTTCCAAATAACCATCCAATGAAGCTCGTCACTATCTATTCAAGGAGTCTCCTTCTAAACCAATCTTGAGCCTTTTCTAACTTGTGTCTCCTTTAGTTTTGTAAAAGGGTTCAGGAGATATTCTATTAGTATCAATTGGATTGTATCAATTTTTTTTTTTTTAAGAGAAATAGTTCCAGTATAAATATATATTTTCTAACAATTACAATAATAGTTACTATCTACTCTGAAATTCTTAAGGGAAATATATAAAATGCTATAATCAAGTATCTTTCTTAATTGATTTTAAGTTCCTTAATTAATTCTAAGCAAATATATCACATATAGGATCGGTTCTATTAGTTGTGTTTAAATTATAAAAAAAAACATTTTTTTTTTCTATTCAAACAGTCTCAGACTACTATTAATATAACATGGATTAATATGAGTTAATATATAGTCTAATATAAGTTAATTAAAGATAAGAGTTACGATAATATGTAAATCAAATAGCTATATAAGATAGTATAAATGTATTTGTTCTATAGGGTGTATATATTAATATAGGATAATAAATATAGATACAGTTAAATACGGTGTTGTAGTTAGAGGATTAGATAAGAAAATAAAAATATCGAGGTATCACGTTCACTTCAGTAGAGTAACAAAGGAAAATGAATAGTCATTCGCTAGGTAGTATATTCTATGAAGTTTCTCTATGCTGGACTGTCCATGTGGCAATGAGTCAGCTATTTTACTTATCCTCAGAGAAGTCTCTGCGATGGCTGCACTTCCGGTCCCAAAGTTTCCAAAAAGAAAGGGTCCGTGATCTTCTATACGTTCTTCTTTCAACTATAGCTCATCTGCAGCAGATCTAAAGTTCTGAGTCTCAGTTCTCAACTCCTCTCGCCCGTCTTCCCTCGCGTGTATATTCTCGCCGCCTCGTCTCCCACGTCTCCTCCGCCGGCTCGTCGGCAACTCCTCTCTCCGATCTGCTCTCTCTCTTGACACGCCGCTTTCCCTCTCTCTGAGCACCTCTCCTCCGACTCCACCGGCAGCTCTCTCTGATGCCAATTTCTCGATGGCTGAAAAAAGGTATTAAACTGCTGGGCACTATATCCTCCGCTCTCTGTCGCTTCCTCTCTTGTTGTCAGTTACCGAGGCTTCAGGTCAGCCATTTACTGGCCAGCTCGCTTATGCTGGGTTTGACCCACCCAGCCGGCTTTCATTCATATGCCTAAGGTTGGACTAGAACTCACCGTCTCCTGCTGATTGGCCCAAAGTCACCGTGCCTAAGGTGGGGCTACAACTCATTGTCCTTGTGATTGGCCTAAAGCAGGGGTGTCAAACTCAATTTCATTGAGGGCCCCATCAAGGATAGGGTTTGACCTTGGAGGGCTGGGGGGGGGGGCGTGACCGTGGGGGCGTGGCCATGGTGGGCCACACCTCCGCAGACATGGTTTTATAAACTTATAAAAATAGGGAGGTGTACCTTTCTGTGATTTTGTTTTTTTTAAATACTTACTTGATCACCTTATGAGAGAGAGAGACCAAATCAAGAAACTGACTCCATAGGAAAACTAGAACTATAAATTATTGACATAGGCCCGTGATGGCAAACCTATGGCACGCGTGCCATCTGTGGGCACGAGAGTTTTGCCCTAGCTCAGCTCCAGCACGCATGCATGCGCTGGCCAGCTGATTTTTGGGCTTTCCGGGCCCACCGGAAGTTGGGAAATGGCCATTTCCAGCATCCGGGAGGGTCGGGGAAGCCGTTTTCTCCCTTCCCAGGCTCCAAAAACGCCTCAGGACCCTGGGGAGGGTGAAAAACTGCCCTACTGGGCCCACTGGTAATCTTTTTGCTGTTGCATGCCAAAAGTGGGGGGAGAGTGGGGGGGGTTGCACCAGTGGTGGGTTCCTCCCGGTTTGGCCCGGTTTGGCCGAGCCGGTAGCAGTGACAATATGACATCACCAAACCGGTTCTGCCCTCCTGCCCCCTCACCCCACCCCCATCCCCCTCGCCCGCCCTGCATTATTCTTACCTTTTACTCAGCCCCACCCCCAATCTATTGCTGCCTCCTGAGTCCCAGCTGATGGCTAGAGGGAAAAAAACTGTTGGGGCTTCAAAGGGCCGCCCTACAGCTGATCAGTGTTAAAAGAAAACAAATGAGTAGACCGGTGCCTGCAAAAATACATGAGTAGACCGGTACAGCTCTGCAAGCAGTTAAAAGCCTGGTAGACCAGTACCTCTGCTAAATCCTACATAATTGTCACATGATCATCAAGCCACGCCCACAAAATAAGCCACACCCTCAGAACCAGTAGGAAAAAATTTAGAACCCACCCCTGGATTACACACACATGCGCAGGGGGTGGGCATTGAATTATGGGTGTGGGCATGCACATGCGTGACCCCTCCTCCGTGTTCCCCCCGTTTTTGGCACGCGACAGCAAAAAGCTTAGCCATCACTGACATAGACTAGTATAGTAGCAGAATCTTGCAAGCCTGAAAAATAAAATATTTTACTTTTCCTCCCTTTTGTAACCTTCTGAGTCAAGGAAGATCTCCGGGACCACTCCAGAGGCCAAAAGTGGTTCCGGGGGAGTGGGGGCATGTCCGTGCCTTGCCCGTGCCCCATTTTTGCTAGCAGAGGCACCGTGGGCCGGTCCTTTGCTATTTCCAGACCGGCCGCACAGGCCAGATCTAAACACCCCGTGAGCCGGAGCTGGCCCATGGAACTTGAGTTTGACACCCTTGGCCAAAAATCATCTAGCAGTCTTCCATGCCTAAGTCAGAACTAGAACTCCCAGTCTCCTAATTTTAGTCATTCACTCCACAACTGTGGCAGAAAAAGTCGAAAGATGGGGCAAAATTCGCTCAACAACTGTCTCGCTTAGCAACAGAAATCTGGGGCTCAATTGCAAGTCGAGGATTACCTGTATTGGTGCCTCATTTGAAAATACTTATTTGAAAATAAGACACTTGTTTAATTTTCTTCCGTGGGATAACTATGGCCAGGCCACAGAGACTGCGGGGAACTTTATAATTGCATCCAGAAAATTCACACAGAGAAACATTAGATACAGAAACCCCCACCCCCAACCCCCCATGCTACACCCAGGAGAATTTCCCAGATGTTTCCACTTTCCTGGGAGGTGGGGGTGTGTGTGGAAGAGATGCTAAAAACTTATTTATATTTTGTTTGAATGTGTGGGAAGTTTTATATCAAAATACATTTTATTCTTTATACTGTCTCCATTTTCCCTTAAAAATGAACGGAATCCACAATGGACTGACAGTCAGAGTCTCCGCTAAATAATTGACAAGCTGAAACTTGTCAGAAAAAATATCAAACAGGGGGAAATCTTTTGTTCAAACTTCCTTAAACCAGGGGTGAAATCCAGTAGGTTCTGACAGGTTCTGGAGAACCGGTAGTGGAAATTTTGAGTAGTTCGGAGAACCAGCAAATACCACCTCTGGCTGGCCCCAGAGTGGGGTGGGAATGGGGATTTTGCAATATCATTCTCCCAGGAGTGGGAAAGGAAATGGGGATTTTGCAGTATCCTTCCCCTGCCACACCCACTAAGCCACACCCACAGAACTGGTAGTAAAAAAATTTGAATTCCACCACTGCCTTAAACCCCCCAAATAAGTTACCCCAAGCTAATTCACATATCAAAGGAGAAGGTCTGTAAACACAAATAGAGTTAATTAAAACAGTATTCCAGCAGAACTCCACACAGGTAGTCCTCAACCTACGACCACAATTTTGAGCCCAAAATTCCAGTTGCTAAGCCAAACATTTTTTGAGTGAATATTGCCCCATTTTACGATCTTTCTTGTCGTAGTTATTAAGTGAATCATTGCGGTTGTTAACTTAATGACACGGTTGTTAAGTGAATCTCGCTTCCCCCCTTGACTTTGCTTGTCAGAAGGTCGCAAAAGGGGATGGCGTGACCCCAAGACACTGCAACCGTCATAAATATGAGTCAGTTGCCAAGCATCTGAATTTTGATCATGGGGATGCTGTAATTGTTGTAAATGTGAAAAGCGGTCATAAGTCCCTTTTTTCAAGTGCTGTTGTGTGTAAACAGTGAGCAACCCCATACTCACTAACACTGATGACGTTACCTATTTGGGTCATGAAATGTCAACTCTGAAACTGACCACATCTGTAAGAAAATCACCAAGGACAGAGAGCACCAAGGAACCCATATCCCTCCTCCTCCTCCCCCTCCTCCCCCCCTCCTCCTCCTTCTCCTCCTCCCGCCCTCCTCCTCCTCTTCCTCCCCCTCCTCTTCCTCCTCTTCCTCCTCCTCCTGATGTTACTGAGTTGGGTCCTGAAATATCTTCAAGAAAATAACCAAACTTAGAGAGCACCAAGGACTTTTTTACTTTTATTTTTCGCATCCTTTTTTTCCTTCTTTTTCTCCTCCTCCTTCTTCACATACTCCCTTTCCTTCTACCACTGATGATATTACCTAGTTTGGTCATGAAACATCTGCAAGAAATGTTCACTCCTTTTTTTCCCCCCAGGCAAGTGATTAATTTGGCTTTTTTTTCTGTTGGGAAGAGGTCAAAAAACTGAATTCAGGATGTGTCTACAGTTACCACATCTTTTCAAGTACAGGGGTTTATCAAGACGCTAAATTAGGAACCGATGTACTCTAAACAATTTCTCCCAAAAGTTTGGAACTGGTTCCGGTTTCCTTGGCGACTGTTGGAAAGAAGAATTCATCCATCTCTTCTGACCCAAACCGCTGATTTCTATGCACGAGGTCATTGCCATTCAGGACATATTTCAAATTTCACACATGGCGACATGAGTTTTAGAAGCAACCTCGGAAGATGGCCAAGTTTCTCAAATGATAAGTTTCGTGGGAAGAATGCTTGCCTGGATGGATGGATGGAAGCGAAGGAGGGCTGTCAAATTCCTAAGCCACGTTGGGAAAAACTGAGATGGTCCATCAGCAACTTCTCACCATCGATGGCGAGAGGTGGGCCAGCTCAATTTTTCCACTGTAGGATATGTTTTGACCCAGCTCTTCAAACACGACTAACCCTCTGTTGTTGAATCAATGATTCCTTTATTAGGAATCCTTTTGCGCCAGCAAAAAGTTTCTCTCTCACCGCAGGCTAACAAGTCCATCCGGCAGGGAGATGAGTAGTTGTCTGCCACACCTCTTCATCTCCACCCCCTGTCTTTTATCCTCAAAGCTAGGGTGAGACTTTGCTAGTAGCGGTGGCTCTTCCGTCCCAAGGACCTGCCCATAGATTTCCACTGCTCTCCTCTCCTCTGCCTTCTGTGCAACTGTGCACTGGACCCAGCTGTTCCTCCTCTTCTTCATCAGCCACCTCCAGACCTGGGGGCTGTTGACTCTCTATCTAAGGGCTGATGGATGGCCCAGGCTCTGCCTCTGACAGCTCCATTCCCTCTTCCCCCTCGGAGCTCTCAGGTTGCCCTGATGCTGGCCCTGACTCCCACGCCGGCCTCCTCCTCCTCCTCTGATTCAATTATTGGAGGGGCCGATGGCCAACAGGCCACAACAGAATAGTCCTACCTTTTTTGAACCCTAAAGGTGCTTTTTCAAGAGGCAAGTGGACTTTCTGGTTAGTCCAGTTTATTTATTGGTTCGAATTCTATGCCGCCCTTCTCCGGAGACTCAGGGCGGCTTACAATGCATTAAGCAATAGCCTTCATACTTTCATATATACCTGCTTAATAGGGCTTTCGGCTCCCCCTAAGCGGTGCTCTTTTTTTATACAAAGTCAGCTTATTGCCCCCACAATCCGGGTCCTCATTTTATCTCCCTCGGAAGGATGGAAGGCTGAGTCAACCTTGAGCCTGGTGAGATTCGAACATGCAGTAATTGCAGGCAGCTGGTGCTACTTAGCAGCACTTTAGTCTGCTGTGCCACCAAGGCTCTTGGTGCCTCTTGAAAAAGCACCTTTGTAGCAACCATGACCTGGATGACTGAGAATCTCCATAGACTTTATTGAACCCATTTTCTCCTCCTTTGACAGGTAGACTGTGTTGATCAGTGGTGATCTTCTCCTCTATATAGATGGTCTCGGGCAGTCCAAAATCCAGATGGATAGAAACATTTTTTCCCCATCCAAGCAGTAGAGAAAGTTGTCCCTTCTTAAAAATTGGCAAATACAGATAGTCCTCTGTTGAGGAATTCACAGAGCAACCCTTGAGTAGCAAGGGTGTGCACATGAAAGTGATTGAGAGCAGTTGCGAATAAACAGCCACCACAGAGATACACTGAGTTGTGTTTATGTTATGTAAAATGTCTAACTTGTCTATATCTTGTCTGTATCCCTACCTCCTTACAGCTCTGCAAGTGTTAACAATATCACACTCCCCCTCATTTCCATAATCTTACCTGATTCCTGATTCCTCCCCTTTGGTATAAAAAGGACTCTCTGAGGTGATCTTGTTCAGTTCCAGCTGTGTATCTGTAAGAGATAAACATAAGGTTAATGACTATTGAATAAAGAGGCCTAGGATCTATCCAGATCTAAAATAAATGACTGAAAATAAAATACTCTTTGATTAGTGAGTTATTGGGTTAGAACCATCACCTTTAACAGTTTACTTATAGGAAATAGTAATAAGGCACAGTCCAATAAACAGTCCAGATAAAGCAGTAGATAGTAAAACAATAGTCCAGGGATATTCCAATAACAAAGTCTTCTTACCAGTCGTCGTAGTCATACACAATAAACAGGTGCAAACAGTAGCAAACACAGCAAACACAGCAAAGAGCAATAATGGTCAGCAAAGGGAAACTGATGGTCAGCAAAGAGAGATAAACCATGTTTCAAGCTCCCTTTTAAGGACATTGGCTACAGAGCTAACCAATCAGGACACAGTATGATGCAATACAGCAATACAGTCTTAAGCTATATGGAGGTTTATATATTGCCAACCCAACAAGTTAGGTAATTATCATTTCTTAACATCCTCAACTTATGATCACCATTGAGACTGGAACATGCATTGCTATCAGAGGTGGGTTTCAGCAGGTTCTGACCAGTTCTGGAGAACCAGTAGCCGAAATTTTGAGTAGTTCAGAGAACCGGTAAATACCACCTCTGACTGACCCCACCCCCATCTATTCTCTGCCTCCCAAGTCCCAGCTGATCGGGAGGAAATGGGGATTTTGCAGTAACCTTTCCCTGGATTGGGGACGGAATAGAGATTTTATAGAATCCTTCCCCTGAAGTGGGGTGGGAATGGAGATTTTATAGTATCCTTCCCCTGTCATGCCCACCAAGCCACGCCCACAGAACCGGTAGTAAAAAAATTTGAAACCTACCACTGATTGCTATGATCATGGAAGGCAATGTTGTGATGTTTTGCTGCACATCACACAGTCACTAAGTGAATCCAAGTTCCGACATTGACTTGGTTTGTCGGAAACTGGCTGGGAAGGTCACAAATGAGAATCATATGACATTGCAACCATCATAAGTACATGCCAGTTGCCAAGCATTCAGATTCTGATCATAGGGATGCTGCAACGGTTGTAAGTATGAGGACTGGTCTTAAGTAACCTTTTTCAGTGCTTTGAATGGTCATCCATTGAACAGCTGTAAATCAAGAATTACCCGGAGTACAGTAGTGGGATTCAACCGGTTCAGGCAGGTTTGTGCAAATTGGTAGTTAAATTCCTGGCTGGTCCTGCCCCACCCCTTCCAGGAGTCCCCACACGCCCGTTTTGGCTCCCAGGTCATAAGAAAGTTCATAAAATGGTGCAAAACTCACTTAACAAATGTCTCGCTGAGCAACGGAAATTTTGGGCTCAACTGTGGTCGTAAGTTAAGGACTACCTGTAGTAACTATTTTCCTGACCTTCTTTAGCTTGAGAGTAGCTGAGTTTGTTTACCTGCTAAGTGCAGATTTACAGTTTAAACAGTTCATTTAGTTTCATTTAAAATTTAAAACCATTTAAAATAAAATTCATTTAGTTCCAAAGTCATTCAGCTACAGAAGAAAAATATGCATTTCTTTTTAATAATTGCATTATTTTTATTTTCTCCCTGGCGCTGTCCCTTCTTGACCTGGTTCATTCTCGGTCCGGTCACCCAAATTTCATTTAAAAAAAAATAAAATAGTATTACTAAGCTGTTTGACATCATGTGAGATTCACTAAGCTAAATTTCTGGGCTAGCCAGAGAGGAAGTCTTTCTTATCTCAAGGTTGGGTTAATCGATATTGTTGTTCCCAAAAATTGGATCCAATTCAGAAAAAAACAGCCTTGTTCTCCATTTACAGGTAGTCCTCGATTTACAACCATTTGTTTAGTGACCATTCAAAGTTACAACGGCCCTGAAAAAAGTGATTTATTATGACCATTCTTCATACTATCTTAAGTATGAGCCTGGTTTAGCTCAGCAGACTAAAAGTGTAGTGATTAAAACCAGCTGTCTGCAATTACTGTAAGTTCGAATCCCACCAGGCTCAAGGTTGACTCAGCTTTCCATCCTTTCTAAGATAGGTTAAATGAGGACCCAGATTGTGGGGGCAATAAGCTGACTTTGTATAAATATACAAAAGTATGAAGGCTATTGCTTAACGCATTGTAAGCCGCCCTGAGTCTCTGGAGAAGGGCGGCATATAAATCAAATTTTTAAAAAAAAGCAATTTGACCACCCATGAAAAGGAGCTATCCAGTTTCTTCTTAAAAATTTCCAAATTTTCCCCTCTTCTCTGTGGGGTCCTTAGTGTTCTCTGAGCCTGATTGTTTTCCTGCAGACATTTCATGACCCTACTAGGTAACATCATCAGTGCTAGAAGGGAGGAGGAGGAGGAGGAGGAGAAATAGGACTGTGGGGCCCATGATGTTCTCTGAGCCTATCTATAAAGAGCTTCTTATTAAGGAAAGAGGTATACTACAACTAAAATCTTTGACCCAATTAAGAGAAGAAATCCTTCAAATTCAAATACAGTTTCAGTATGGACAGCTGCAAGCTAGATGGAGAGAAGATCAGAAAACTGATATTTTGCAAAATGAGTAGAACTTGGTAAAACAAATCAGAGACCAAAGTCAAATACATATAAAAAGGTTGTATAATGCATTGGTAGAAATAGTTTCCTGCAGACATTTCATAACCCAACTAGGTAACATCATCAGTGTTAGAAGGGAGGAGGAGGAGAAGGAGGATTCCTGGTGCTCTCTGAGCTTGGTTTGTTTGCTTGCAGATGTTTTATTATCCTACTAGGTTACATCATCATCATTATCACCATCAGGGAGTGTGGAGTTTGCTTCTTGTTTATATATACTAGTAGTTTGGTATTGTTTGTGGAGACATGGTTTTCTCCTGGGTAGTTCTGTGATTAGGATGTTTTTTTGCTTGGTTGTTTGTCTGGAATTAATCCCTGCTTACCTGAATGTTGGCTGGCTGGGGAATTCTGGGAATTGAAGTCCACGTATCTTAAAATTGCTAAAATAGAGAAACTACGGTCTAAACACCTCTTCAGACAAGGAATAAAAAACATGGTTTCTTTCTTGCAAGTTTTCTAGCTTTTAAAAGGGCCAGGACCTTTTTAAATTATCTTGATTATTGGTAATATTCTACCCTAGTAGAACAGAAGGAGGCAGATCGTAATTGAACACATGGTGGGCCGTGTCACATTCCCACGCACCTTCATGAGACGTTAGCAGCTTCCTCCAATTGACACAATGGGCATTACTCAGCATGTGTTCCTTTGCATAAATCAAGAAAACTTTAATGTTGCCTTGGAGTGTTTGACAAAAGTTTTTTTTTAAAAAAAGAGAACAAATCTACTTCACACCCAATTTATGGAGCTTGGCAATTTTCTCCTGTAATTTTTCTTTTTCAATTTTTTTTTTGTGGGGGGCAGGCAATATGATTTCAATTTAAAACGATTAAACAGGCTTCTCTTTTACTCACTTTTTAAAAGAAGTTTTTATTAGGTTCTTGCTGTTTTTCCAATGGCTGCCACTTATTTACAGGGAGGAAATATCCAGCATCAGTTTCCCTGTGTTGGGCAAACGGCAAAGAACATGGAGTGACAAACATGCTTAGTCTTAGAACATGCAGTCATCCAAGTTTCTTCCTTGGGAATATGGTCATAAACAGTGGTGGGATTGAAGTAATTTAACAACCAGTTCTCTGCCCTAATGATTTCTTCCAACAACCAGTTTGCCAAACTGCTCAGAAAGTTAACAACCGGTTCTCCCAAAGTGGTGCGAACCGGCTGAATCCCACCACTGTTTATAAGGCAATAGGAAGGAAGGGAGAGAGGGAAGGAGGGGGGAAGCGAAGGAAGGAGAAAGAAAGGGAGTGAAGAGAGAAGGAAGGAAGGGGGAAGAAGGGAAACGAAAGGGAGAGGAAGGAAGGAAGGAAGGGAAGGGAAAGGAAAAGGGAGGAGATGGGAGGAGAAGGAGGGAAGGAGGGGGAAGGAAGCAAAGGAAGGAAGAAAAGAGAAGGGAGGGAGGGAGGGAGGGAGGGAGGGAGGAAGGAAGGAATCTGGAATCTGGAATCTGGAAGGGGGAGGGAAGAAGAATGGAAAGCAAAGGGAGGGGAGGGAAGAGAGAAAAGAAGGGAGGGAGGGAAGAAGGAAGGGAGGGAGGAGGGAGGAAGGAAGGAAGGAAAGAAGGAGGAAACAGGAATGGGAAGTAAGGAAAAGGGGAAGGTAGGAAGAAAGGAAAGGGGAAGAAGAATGGAAATTAAGGGGAAGGGAGGAAAGACAGACAGGAAGGAAGGAAGGGAGGAAGGAAGGAAGGAAAGGTGGAAGGAGAAAAGAGAAGGAAAGGAGGGGAGGGGAAGGGAAGGGAAGGAAGGAAGGAGGGAGGGAGGGAGGGAGGATCATTTCCAAACCGCTCCCCCCCCCCAGTCCAGTAAGAAGCTTCCATAACAGAAAACATTTTTTAATTAGTTCTAACAAAAAGGAAAAACGAGCTCATTAAACAAATGACAACTAGGCTCAGAGGGAAATACGTGTTCCCCAGGGCTTGCCAGCTCTCTGCCTCCTTCCTAGGAAGCTGTTTCCATCCTTCACACCCCCGTACAATTCTTCTCTTCTCCTTGGAAAAAAAATCACTCAGCTTGTTGAAAACATACAGATAGACCTCGACTTACGATCACAGTCGAGCCCAAAATTTCTGTTGCAAAGCGAGACATTTGTTAAGTTGCCCTGTTTTGCGACCTTTCTTGCCACAGTCGTTAAGCGAATCTGTCTTCCCCATTGAGTTTGCTTGTCAGAAGGTCACAAAGGGGGAATCACGTGATCCTGGGACACTGCAACCGTCATAAATATGAATCCATGGCTGTGTCTGAGTTTTGATCATATGACCATGGGGATGCTGCAACGGTCGTAAGTGTGAAAAATGGTCATAATTCACTTTTTCAGGGCTGCTGTAAATTCTAATAGTCACTAAATGAAATGTTAAGGACTGCCTGTAATCTGCCACTCCTTTATAATTACCCTGGAATAAAAGTACAGGCAGTTCTTGACTTACAGCCACACATTTGCCGACCGATCCAAATTACAAAGTCACTGAAAAAAGTGTTATAACCCCTTTCCACAACTGCAGTGGTTCACTTAACAACTGTGGCAAGAAAGGGTCATAAAATGGAGGAAAACTCACTTAACAACTGTCTCGCTTAGCCTAGCAAAATAGAAATTCTGGGCTCCATTGTGGTCGTAAGTCGAGGACCACCTGTGATGAATGTAACACAACCGGAAACCTTGGGAAATTCCCGCAAGGGGGATAAATTGTTTAGCCCAACTCAGATACTTCCGTGTACCGATCTTTGCTGTTTGCTCAGTTGGGGGGCAGAGGGGGCACCAGAGTCCGTCCTTAGGCTGCCACAAGGCAACTGAACCCTCAGCAATATTAGTGGCAGAATTTTAATTTTCCCCCATCGGCCAGAACCGCCTTTAATCACAGAGATTGATGGCCACATCAATAGAGAGGGGGGGGGGCGCGGGGGAGGCTGTGTGTTTGCGCTGCTCGGTGAGACGGAAAGAGGGAAGTGTTTGAATACTAAATTCCTGGATGCCTTTTGCTGTGATGAAGAGGGGGAGGGGAGGAAGGGAAGGGAAGGAGGGAGAGAGGAAGGAAGGAAGGAAGGAGGGAGGGAGGGAGAAAAGGAGGAAAGGAAAGGAAAGGAAAGAAAAGAAAAGAAAAGAGGAAGGAGTGGGGAGGGGAGGGGAGGGGAGGGAAAGGAAAGGAAGGGAAGGGAAGGGAAGAAAGGAGAGGCGAGGAGAGGAGAGAAGAGGAAAGGAAAGGAAAGGAAAGGAAAGGAAAGGAAAGGAAAGGAAAGGAAAGGAAAGGAAAGGAAAGGAAAGAGGAAGAAGTGGGGAGGGGAGGGAAGGGGAGGGAAAGGAAAGGAAGGGAAGGGAAGGGAAGGGAAGGGAAGGGAAGGGAAGGGAAGAAAGGAGAAGAGAGGAGAGCAGAGGAGAGGAGAGGAGAGGAGAGGAGAGGAAAGGAAAGGAAAGGAAAGGAAAGGAAAGGAGGAGGGAGAGAGGAAGAAAAAGAAAGAAAGAAAGAAAGAAAAAGAAAGAAAGAAGGGAGGGAGGGAGGGAGGGAAGGAGGGAGAAAGAAGGGAGGGAGGGAAGAAGAAAGGAGGGAGAGAGGGAGGAGAAAGGAAAGGGGGAGGAAGAAAGGAGGGAAGGAGGGAGGGAGGGAGGAAAGAGGAGAGAGGAAGAAGGCCTTCAATTTGCAAGTACAGGCAGGACTAACACATTTCTCCTTCATACCAAATGCAAGTGAATTTTCTTCTTTTTTCTCCATTTTGGTGGCATCCTGTTCCTTGAGAAATTCTGGAAAATATGCGCCTCTTTTATTGACATCTGTGCCACCCCAATTTGTCCAAAGCCGTTGCTCTGTTGTTGTTGTTGTTGTCATTGTTTTCAATGTGGACTTTAAAAACTGATTCCAAAGACATGAATTCAGAGCTCCCCCAGAATGTCTGTTTCTCCCTTTGATCCCAGATCCCCTCCTTCTTCTCTTAATGGGCCATGGGAAAATTGTTTTGGAGAGAACTGAATCACTGAAAGAAGGGAAGATTTGAAATTTCAAGAAAGTATCTTCGTTTAAGAGATTTATGGCCCTGCTTTAAAATCAGATTATCTAGTTCGGAATCGATCTAATAAGAGTCCATTTAAAGCCTATTTCAATATTAATGAAGTCTGAGTGACAACCAACCAGGAAAGAGAATAGCAGGGAATAAAATCTTGTAGTCCTCGACTTACGACCAAAATTGAGCCCAAAATGTCTGTTGCTAAGCGAGACACATGTTCCGTGAGTTTTCCTCCATTTGACGACCTTTCTTGCCACGTTGTATAAGTGAATCACTGCGGTTGTTAAGTGAGTCACGTGGTTGTTAAGCGAATCCGGCTTCCCTATTGACTTTGCTTGTCAGAAGTTGCAAAAGGGGATTACGTAACCCCGGAACATTGCAACGGTCATAAATATGAGTCAGTTGCTGAGCTGAATTTGGATCAGGTGACCATGGGGATGCTGCAATGGTCGTAAGTGTGAAAAACGGTCATAAGTCACTTTTTTCAGTCATCTCACTTGCTTAGCAGTGGAAATATCTGTGGCTCAGTTATGGTCATAAGTCGAGGACTATCTGTATAAGAATTGAACACCAAGAATGTGATTTCCCCAAAGTCTTAACTTGGTGTCTTCTGGGCTACTTTACCAAATTTGACATCTGAAATTTTCATATTTGTGGCTCCAACCATAAAGATATTTTTATTCTGCACCAAAGGTGCATCAGATCTCTTTCCATAATTTTAGTGACAATTTCTTTGTGTACTTTATACCTGCTGTTAAACTGTCATCTTCGTAGGTACAAATCTCTGTGGCTTCCATGAGAATTTATTTGAAAGTGCCCTGTTGAATAATTCTTTCAGAAATTACGGTTAGTCCTCGACTTACGAAGTGCAAGTGAGGCCAAAATTTCTGTGGCTAAGGGAGACTCTTGTTAAGGGAATTATGCCCCATTTTACGACCTTTCTTATCACAGTCGTTAAGTGAGTCATTGTGGTTGTTAAGTTAGTCACACAATTATTCAATGGATCTGGCTTCCCCATTGACTTCGCTTGTCCAAAGGTCGCAAACAGGGATCACGTGACCCTCGGGACGCTGCGACCGTCATAAGTATGAATCAGTTGCCGTGCATCCAAATTTTGATCATATGACCATGAGGATGCTGCAATGGTCGTAAGTGTGAAGAACGGTCGTAAGTCCCTTTTTTCAGTGCTGCTGTAACATTGAATGGTCACTGTTGTAAATCAAGGACTACCCGTATTGATAGATTGGTATAAGAGGTTAAAAATAAAGGCTGTGCTATAAAGAATGAGTTTGCCTTCTCTTCTCCCCAAGGTTTTTTTCAGCTAAAACTCTGAATGCGGAGTTCACTGCACACTGATGCAACGGAGGCGAAATGAAACAAGACATTTTGAAAACAGAACTGAAGTATCCTCAGTCAGCCTGAGAGCATCGCCCCAAAATCCATCCAAATAATTCAGTATTTGAGGTTTTTTTTCACCTAGTTCCAATTTAGGATTTTAACTTGTGTGTCTTAGTTTTAGACAGAGAATGGAATGGAATGGACTGGACTGGACTGGACTGGACTGGACTGGACTGGACTGGAATGGAATAGAATAGAATAGAATAGAATAGAATAGAATAGAATAGAATAGA
>WNWU01013585.1:2986564-2996564 GCA_012654045.1 Ptyas mucosa
GGAGGAAAGGAGGAAAAGAAGGAAGGAAGGAAAGAAAGAAAGAAAAGAGGAAAGGAGGAAAGAAGGATCAGGAGGAGGGTGGGAGGGAGGAAAGGATAGAAGAGGGAAGGAAGGAAGGAAGGAAGGAAGGAAGGAAGGAAGGAAGGAAGGAAGGAAGGAAGGAAGGAAGGAAGGGACACCCAAATAATACCATCTACATTGTGACAGATGATGTAATGGCTCCTAGGATGTCGCTGCCTCTCAAGGCTAAAGAAAAAAAAATGGAATATTTTTCCAGCAGCAAGGCGAAATGTCTACAACAGAGCCCTTTGGAGACCCACAGAAGAGACAGTGTCAATTTAACATTCGAATTGCAATTAGTTTTTGCATCGTTTGCCCAATTTTGAAGAGAGCTGCGTGGCAATTAAGATATTATACTAATGACTGTGGGCTCAGGGATTTCGGGGAGTGGGGAGATTTTCTGAATGGATCTACAATAATGGAGATTGGCAGCTTCAGAAGAGCTTCATTGTGCTGGGATTTTGCAAGGCACCGGGGTGAAAAATGCTGACAGAGCAGAAATGTGTCTTTCTTTGCTTGCAGGGATGATCCGGTTGGGGTGGGTGGGGGGTGGAAGGTTTGAGGGGATGGGAGGGGGGAGGGGAAAGTCCTGTGGGGATCAGGTAGGGAGGAAAATGCCTGCAGGAATCTGGTGGGGAAAAGGGCAGTGGGCTCAGGTAGAAGGAAAGGCCAGTGTGGATCATGTGAGGGGAAATCCTGTGGAGATCCAGTGGGGGAAAAATCCTGTGGGGATCAAGTGGAGGCAAGACCTGTGGGGATCTGGTGAGGTGGAAGGTCAGAAGGATTGGGGGAAAGGCCTGTAGTAATCCAGTGGAGGTTGAAAGTCTGTGGGATCCAGTGGGGTAAAAGTCCTATGGGGATCAGGTGAGGAGAGAAATGCCTGCAGGGATCCAGTGGGGTAAAGACCTGTAGGGATTGGCTGTGGGGAAAAGCTTGTGGGGATCTGGTGGAGGGACAGATCTTTGAAGATCGGCTCTGGGGAAAATCCTATGGCAATCAGGTAGAGGGAAAGCTCTGTGGGGATCTGGGAGGGGGAAGGGATCCAGTGGGGGGTGAAAGGTCTAAGGGGATTAGGTGGGGAGAAAGCTCTGTGGGGATCCAGTGGGAGGAAATAAAAAACCTAAGAGAACCTCCCCCACCCATGAAGCACCCCATGCTCTGCTTAATGACCAACACGCTCATTTAACAACTGCATAAGGAGGAACAGGGGATGGGAGTCATTAAGCAAGGTGATCTCGCTTAAAGAACCATCATGGTGTGGGAAGTACACCCCAAAAGGACAGTGCCAGAAACCTCAGAAAACAGTGCCAAGAGATTCAAGACAGCCCTCCCCCCCTTTAAGAAAACCCCAGGCAAAAGCACCAGTTGAAAGGAACACTTAAGTAGAGCCATTAAGATAAGGGGAAACAGGCTAAAAATAAACTCTCCAAGGTAAACCTAAACTCCCTTTTTCCTGCCTCCCTGATAGGATTAAAACTCCCAGGACAGGAAAAACAAAAGACCTGGGGCCAAGATTAACCCAGGAAAAGAAGGAAAACAAAACCCAGGGCAATCAGAAACACATCAAAACCAGTGGTGGGTTGCCCCCCCCCCCATTTGGACGGGTTCGCAAGAACCGGTAGTAAAACTGGCAGGAGGCTCCACCCACTGCCCTGGATGTCATCATCGGTGATCTGCGCATGCGCGCACGATCCCGTTGGGAACCGATAGTAAAGGTAAGTATAACCCACCCCTGATCAAAACCCATCAAGTTGCAGGAGCTTCAAAGGGGAATTAAGTATAAAAGGCTCAGAATCACACTTCCAAGTTTTCTTGCAAGCCAAGAACACTCCAGCTGTGTCACTATTTTTCTTGCTTTCCTGAATTAAAGAATCCTGCTTTCTGGCAGCTGGCTTCTGTGTCATTTCTTCTCAGCATTAGTGACTGCTTCCCAGCTGGGAACGAACTCAGGAAATTTTCTTCCAACAATGGCATGTTGGCTACCATGCCTTGATTTGGTTTAGCATCAGATGGGTCAACACATGGAAAATATCCCTCCTGTTTTCCCCAGCACAACAACCTTGTGAGGTGGGTTGGAATGAGAAAAAGGGATTGGCTCACAATCATCCAGCCGGTTTTCATGACTAAGGCAGGACTAGAACTTGCCATCTTCCTGTGATTGGCCCAAAATTATCTAGCTGCGTTTTGTATCTAAGGTGGGACTAGAACTCACCATCTCCTAGTGATTGATCCAAAGTCATCCAATCGGCTTTCATGCCTAAGACAGAACTAGAACTCACCATCTCCTAGTGATTGGCGCAGTCACCCAGCCAGTTTTAATGCCTATGGCGGGACTAAAAATGATTGGTTGAAAGTCAGAATTCCATATAGCTTCTGCTGATTTTTCGAAACACCTCAAAAGCAGAGAGCTGTTCAAAACAGCATTTATTTAAAGCCTGTCATTAAAATCGCTCGGTTGAGATGTCGCGGCAATTTATAACACAGTGTGACAATTTTAAAGACAATTTATTTTGTTCTACAAGTATATCACTGTGGTCTGTCTCTTATATTATTGTACGCTGTCATGAGTCTATTTGGACATCGGCAGTATATTTTTAAAAGCAAGTAAATAAATACACGTACACCTTGTGTTAGGCTATATCAGTGTTGCTCGATCTTAGCAATTTAAAAATGTGTGGACTTCAACTACCAGCATGGAATTCCCCAGCATGGTTATTTGCTTGCAGATGTTTTCATTACCCAACTAGGTTACATCATCAGTGCCAGGAGGGAATGGGTTTTGCTCTCTTTTTATATACCAGTATACTATTTATATACAGTATGCCAGTGTTGGTGGAGGCATGGATTTCTTTTTGGTAGTTCTGTGATCAGAATGTTTTCTGCTTGGTTTGTCTGGTGTTAATCCCTGCTTAAGTGGGTGTTGGCTGGAAGCTACAACTCACAGTCTCCTGGGAATTGGCCAAGGTCACCTGGTCAGTTTTCATATGTCTAAGATAGGAGCAGAACTCATCGTCTCTTGGTAATTGGCCCAAAACCATCCAATCGGCTTTTAGGGATAAGATAGAACTAGAACTCACTGTCTCCTGTTGATCGGCCTAAAGTCACCCAGCTGGTTTTCTTGCCTAAGGCAGGAACTAAAACTCAACAAACTTCTGATAATTGGCCCAAGGTTACCCAGCCAGCTTTCATGCCTAAAACGGGACTAGAACTTACAAACACCTGGTTTCTAGTCCAGCACCTTAACCACTACACCAAACTGGCTCACTTTATATTATTTTCTATTCATGAAACTCAGTCAACTGAACATTTAAAAATGCGTCACAAATACCATTGATTGGTGCTAATGGTTGATACGGGTTGTTGCCAGCGTCCTAGGGATCAACCAAGTACCTTCTTAAGATGTACGATGTTCCGAGTAGCGCATTTTTTTTGCAGTTCTGCTGGCGGTTTTGCAGGAAGCTGCAATTTCTTGATGTGTTTTGTAAAATTCTTGGACATGGTACCAAGTGCCCCGACGACGATGGGTATCGCTGTTAATATGTTTCATCCATAGCTATGTAGTTTCGATGGCCAGGTTGCGATATTTCGTGATTTTTCCCCCCAGTTCTTTTTCTTCAACACCGGCGTCTCCTGGTACAGCAATATCAATAAACTGTACGCTTCGGCCCTCAACAACTGTGATATCTGGTGTGTTGTGCTCCAAATTTTTTTTTTTAATTTGATTTATATGCCGCCCTTCTCTGGAGACTCAGGGCAGCTTACAATTTGTTAAGCAATAGCCTTCATACTTTTGTATATTTTATACAAAGTCAGCTTATTGCCCCCACAATCTGGGTCCTCATTTCACCTACCTTAGAAAGGATGGAAGGCTGAGTTGATCTTGAGCCTGGTGGGATTTGAACTTGCAGTAATTGCAGGCAGCAGATGTAAGTGGATGTTAATCACTGCCTTAGTCTACTGAGCCACCAGAGCCCGTGAAATGAAATAAATGACGATCTGCCTTTATTCGAAAGTCCCACAAAATCTTCACCTTCTCAGTTTCAACCACTTTTTCCGCTTTATGTTCCCATGACTTTTGGGATAGAGGTAGGGCGTATTTTTTTTTTTTACATTGTCATCATCTTATATTCTTCAATCTTAAGAATCACGTCGCGGGGGCTGTTTCTTGGGGTGACCCACCTCGGAGTCTTGGCAGGGTCTTCTCTGATTTATGTCACTTTCTAAGCAAGGACAGCTGGATGCCCGCGCATGAGTAAACACTCCGAGTTGATTCTATGTCTCCCGAGTCACTGCATAAATAAAGAACAAGCTGCTCTAATTAAGGTCCTGTTTACAAGCTTCCATCACGTAATTCCACATGCATTCTGTGCTTTTCACTTTGCTTCAATTAGCATTTCAACGTAGGGCACGGATATTCCTGGAACTGTCATTTTTCTCCTTGCCATCGGGGAGACGTCGGAATTAAAACGCTTAAATTGAAAACACAGGCGTCCTCGACTTACGACCACAACGGAGCCCCACATCTCTGTTGTTAAGTGAGGCAGCCCCCATTTCACGGCCTTGCTTGCCACGGTTTTTAAGCGAATCGCTGCAGTTGTTAAGTTCGACACACGGGTGTTAAGTGAATCCGGCTTCTGCATGGACTTTGCTTGCCCGAAGGTCGCAAAAGGGGATCATGTGACCTTGGGACTTTGCGACCGTCCTAAATAGGTACCAGTTGCCAAGCGTCCGAATTTTTTTTTTTTAATAAAAGTTTTTTATTTTGAAAAATAAAAGCATCCGAATTTTGATCATGTGACTCTAGGGATGCTGCAACGGTCGTAAGTGTGAGAAATGGTCCTAAATCGCTTTTTTCAGTGCTGTCGTAACTTTGAACGGTCACTAAATGAAACTGTTGTAATTCGAGGACTGCTGCAGTGAAGGCGGGGACATGGTGGAGATGCCCACTTCATCTTAGCTGTACCCTTTTCTTACTTGCAAAACACATAAAAAAGGAGGAAGGCTTTAATTGCTGGGGTGTGGCTACCATGTTGCCTTTTTTGACCTCACGCGGGTGCCTTCTGCTGGTCAAGGACCAGGCAGAACATCTGGAGAAGAAAACCCAGGAGATCGGTGCACAAGGCTTTGACTTGTCAGCGTTTGACCCAATCTACAGGTATTCCTAGGCTTCAGCCATTCGTTTAGTGACTATTCAAAGTTACACTGTAAAAAATTAACAGTTTTCACACTTATGACCATTGCTGCATCCCTACGGTTCCGTGATCAAAATTTGGATGCTCGGTAAGCAGCATATATTTATGACAATTGCACTTTCCTGGGGTTGTAACCAATGGTGAAATCCAAATTTTTTTACTACCGGTTCTGTGGGCGTGGCTTGGTGGGCGTGGTGTGGCCTGGTGGGCGTGGCTTGGTGGGCATGGCAGGGGAAGGATACTGTAAAATCTCCATTCCCACCCCATTCTAGGGGGAAGGATACTGCAAAATCCCCATTCCCTCCCCACTCTTGGGGCCAGCCAAAAGTGGTATTTTCTGGTTCTCTGAACTGCTCAAAATTTCCGCTACCGGTTCTCCAGAACCCGTCAAAACCTGCTGGATTTCACCCCTGGTTGTAACCTTCCCAGCCAGCTTCTAACAGGCAAAGTAAATGGAGAAAGCCAGATTCGCTTAATGCCCGAACGATCCATTTAACAACTGCAGCGGCTCACTTAAGAACCGTGGCAGAAAATGGGACAGAAAATTTAACAGCAGTGATTGCTAAACAAGCGTGAGAGGAAAGATCGTAAAATCAGGTGCAATTGATTTAACACTGCCTTGCTTAGCCGTGGGAATTCTGTTTTCAATTCTGGTCATAAATAGAGGACTTCCTGTATCTGAATCTGTCTCTCAGTCCTCTGAGACACAGCCTCCTGGGAATCCAGACTACAGTCCAGACTACAATCCACCACACACCAAGAACGGTCTTTTAAGTGAGACAAGATTACTGTATACGCAAAAAGTTGAAACACCTACAGTGGAAAGATTAGGTTATTAAAATTAATTGAGTTTGCAGAAACTATGAAGCTGACCCGTCTGGTCATAGAGGGAAAACATGACAAAGATTGTTTTTGAAAGATTGGAAAGCTTACATTTTCTGGTTGAAAGAAGGATCAAATTGGTAATTTCTGGATTGGGTTGGATTTAAAAAGAAGATGGGGAAAAGAATAAGATAATGAACTGAAAGAAAGAAGGAAAGGCAGAGGTGCTCTTTTGTGTAAGATAAAAGAAAATTAATCGAAGTTGGAAGCTGTTCATGAATATGGCTATCAATAATTGCATTATATGGGTTTTTTTCTTCCTTTGTTCCTTCCTTCCCTCCCTCCTTCCTTCTTCCTTTCTTAGTTCCTTGATCCCCCTTTCCCTTTCTTCTTTTATCACCTTTCTTCCTTTCTCCCTTCCTCCCTTCTTCCTGCCTTCCACGATTCTTCTCTCCCTTCCTTTTTTCCTTCCTCTTTTGTCTCCTTCCTTCCTTCCTTCCTTCCTTCCTTCCTTCCCCCTCCCTCCCTCTCACTCTGTTTCCTTCCTCCTTCTCCCTCCTTCCCTTCTCTTTCCTCAATTTCTCCTTCCTCCTTCCTTCCTCTTTCACCCCATTCCCTTCCCTTCCCAGCAGACAGGTAACTGCAGCTGGGTAGGGGAGAGAGCAAGGGATTACAAGAGTGGCTGGGAAACTGTCATGAAACAATGAAAATGAAAACCATGTGACCGCAGCAGCAGCACAGCAGCATCCAGTAGCACCAAACCACCTACTACTTCCCCAAATTTCATTCTCCCTAGACTCAATCATATCACATGACGTATTGTGATGTTTTTGCCTTTGCGGAGCCGGGATGGGCTTGGCCTGTGCATGACGCATTCGGCCTGTCAGCCGCCAGTTTAACAAGCCTGCCCTAGATTAATGGCTCTTGGATTTTGGACAGATTCTGTTAGTTAACCCACTTGGAAGGTTGAAATGCTACAATGCACTGTTCACCCAGTTAAGGTCATGATAAGAGTTTTACTAGTATATAAATTCATAGAGAGAACTCTGGTTAAAATTTAACATTGTAAATGTATAATTAAAAATAAACTTTAACATGTGACATCCCACAGAGTTCTCTTTCTGCAAATTGCATTTCTGCAGTCTAAAAATCTCTAAACGATTTAAGAAGATTGTTATAAGCTAAATTCATCTTTCCCCTTTCCTTATTTAAGTCTCTCTTTAGACTACAGCTAATCCTTGACTGACGATCATAATTGAGCCCCAAATTTCCTTTGCTAAGAGAGATATCTGAAGAAGGAGGAGATAATAAAGTTGGGTGAAATAGAGTTTATTTATTTATTTATTGGTTCGATTTATATGCCACCCTTCTCCGGAGACTCAGGACGGCTTACAATGCTTTTAAGCAATAGCCTTCATACCTTTGTATATACCTGCTTAGTAGGGTTTTCGGTGCCCCCTATGCGGTGTTCTTCTATTATACAAAGTCAGCTTATTGCCCCCACAATCCAGATCCTCATTTTACCTACCTCGGAAGGATGGAAGGCTGAGTCAACCTTGAGCCTGGTGAGATTTGAACTCGCAGTAATTGCAGGCAGCTGGCAGCTAAGTGCTAATTAACAGCACTTTAGTCCGCTGCGCCACCAAGGCTTGGGAGTTGGGAGAATGTATATGAGGTGGTTGAAAAATGGAATTCAATCAATCGAAAAATATTTGTGGGAAAAAAGACAAGAGGATTCGGAAACCTGTGGGTGGATTGGCAGCAAAAAATAGAGGAGATGGAAATAACAGTTGGGTTGAAAAGAAAAGATGTACTGTGTTTCCCCGAAAATAAGACCCTGTCTTATATTTTTTTGAACCCCGAAATAAGCGCTTGGCCTTATTTTCAGGGAGGTCTTATTATTTTTGGGACGCGTGGAGGAAACCAGAGGAAGTGGCGGGGACCAGCTGCACAGTTATTTATTTATTTATTTTGCCAGATTTATATGCCGCCCTTCTCCCGTAGGACTCACAACAATAGAAAAACCTGACAATAAGTAGAAAAATTAGATAATATTAAAACCAAATTTTAAAATCCCCAATACCCAAATTAAAATACACGGCAGATCAGGGAAGTTGGTGGAAGTGCCATGTCTTTAGGTCGGCGCGGAAGGTGCGGAGGTTGGGGGCCGTCCGGAGCTCGGTGGGGAGCCCGTTCCAAAGGGTCGGTGCGGCCACAGAGAACGCCCTCATCCTGGGGGCCGCCAGCTGACACTGTCTAGCTGAGGGGACCCAGAGGAGGGTAGCCCTATGTGAGCGCACTGGGTGGTGGGAGGCCGGTAGGAGGTGATCCTCCAAGATCCTGCACATACGTTTAAATATTTTTGGGGAGGGCTTATTTTCGGGGGAGGTTATTTTAGTGCATGCACTCAAAAGCCCAATTGGGCTTATTATCAGGGTAGGTCTTATTTTAGGGGAAACAGAGTAGATGAAGACTCAAGGGAGGAATATGGGAGGCAAGTTAAAAAGAGAAGAAGTGAAACTTCCAAGTGGGTGAGAGATGATGGATAAAAAGGATTAAAAAAAAAGATTGGCTGTACTGAGAATTGGAATAGACTAAGAGTTTAGAAACAGGTGGAATATTGTCATACATATTTTTTTGCATAACATTTAAGATGAATGTTAGAGGTTAAGGTTAGATTTTGAAAAAGGGATGTTATCAGGTATGCTCAAGAATAACGTTATGACTATTAGAAGGATGTAGCTAATATTGAATAGTTGAAAAAGGAAGGAATATGTGCTGATATAAATATGTATAATAACATTAGACCATGTAAGTTTGATCAATGTAGTAATTCTTACTTGTATTAATATTGGTTTTGTATCAAAATGAATGACACTCAGATGCCACACTGTCCATGCAAGGATATTGAGGTATGTTTTAAAAAATTTTTAAAAAAAATTCACCCCCCCCCCCCAAAAAAAGAGAGACATTTGTTGGGTGAGGTTTGCCCCATTTCATGACCTTTCTTGCCACGGTTGTTAAGTGAATCAATGCAGTTTTTAAGTTAGTCATACGGTTGGAAAGTGTTCTGCCCCAGCTACGGAGCCCAAAGAACGCAGCACTCACAAACGCTATACAAAGCTTATTTTACTCAAATGACTTAGTCTTTATCAACCAAAGGCTGTTAATGAACTGTTTTAACAGCCTACTAGAATTCTAAGATAAGGCAATTACAGTCTTACTAGAGTTGGCAGAAAGCCCAGAAACAATTTTGCAGAGAATCCAGACGCTAAGGAGATTGAACTAAAGTTGTTCTCTACAGCTTGTTGCAAGTGGCGTTCCTTCTTAAATAGGCTAAGGGAGTGCCCAATTAGGCCCAAGCCTTACTTTCTCGAGACCTCCTCCTGAGGAGCTACTCCTGCCTTTTGGCAGCTCTGCGCACCCGTGCATTGAGAAGAGGCTCCTCCTCTTCACCCTCTTCACTTAAGGAAGCTTCTGGAGGTTCTGAAGGCCCTGGCTGAATCCCCGCCTCTGGCACCACATCTTCTCCAGCCTCCTCACTGTCCGACTCGAGCGCCAGCTCCATAGGCTGCTGCGCAGCACCACACCAGCCTCCTCATTGTCGGAATCATCTACAATCTGCACAGGCCACTTACGGGCCACAACATAAACAGAACCTAGCTTCCCCGTTGACTTTGCTCATCAGAATCCGCCCATTGACTTTGCTCGCAAAAGGGGATCATGTGACCCCCCCCGGGACACTGCAACGGTCATAAATACGAGTCAGTTGGCAAGTGTCTGAATTTTGATCATGTGACCCTGGGGATGCTGCAACGGTTGTTAAGTGTGAAAAACAGTCCTACGTCCCTTTTTTCAGTGCCGCTGTAACTTTGAACCATCACTAAATGAACTGTCATGGACGCTTGTTGCAGTATGCAAACTTT
>WNWU01013585.1:2998107-3010050 GCA_012654045.1 Ptyas mucosa
AGGAGGAGGAGGAGAAGAAGAAGTAGTAGTAGTAGTAGTAGTAGTGGAGGAGGAGGGGGAAGGAGAAGGGGAAGAAGAAGAAGAAGAAGAAGAAGAAGAAGAAGAAGAGGAGGAGGAGGAGGAGGAGGAGGAGGGGAGGAGGAGGGGGAAGGGGAAGGGGAAGGGGAAGGGGAAGAAGAAGAAGAAGAAGAAGAAGAAGAAGAAGAAGAGGAGGAGGAGGAGGAGGAGGGGAGGAGGAGGGGGAAGGGGAAGGGGAAGGGGAAGAAGAAGAAGAAGAAGAAGAAGAAGAGGGGAGGAAGAGGAGGAGGAGGAAGAAGAAGGTGGCGAGACAGTTGTTACGTGAGTTTGTCCCATTTTATGACATTTCTTGCCATATTTATTAAATGAAACACTGCAGTTGTTAAGTTCGTAGCACAGTTGTTAAGTGGATGATCACCTGAGCCAGCATTGCGCTGCGACTGCTGAAAAAGCCAAGACAATCCTAGGCTGCACTAACAGAGGGATAGAATCAAGATCATTACATGAAATGTTAGTTCCATTTTATAAAGCTCAAGTAAGACCACCCTTGGAATACTGCATTCCAAGAAGCGATTGGAGAAGAGATTGTCTGAAATGCTGTGTGCTAGAAGTGGAGCTCTTGCCTCACAATCAGGAGGTTGTGAGTTCGATCCTAGGTAGAGGCAGATGTAGGGTCTCCTGCTTGGGCAGGGGGTTGGACTAGATGACCTCCAAGGTCCCTTCCAACTCTGTTATTCTGTTACTCTGTTAAGCTTCCCCTGACTGTGGGTTATTCGGCAGGACCAATTGTGCACAATTGGAAAGAGAGACAAATGAGCTTCTTTCCTCAACAGCGGGGGAGCAAAATCTGTGTTTTGTTATTTTGTAAATGCAAATTTTGTTGGATAACAATGTGTGTGTCACATACTGTATCTGTCAGTCTGCAAAAAAAAAAAAAATCTGGGCTGTTCTTAATAATGTAGCAGGCATTCCCTGGGTAATTTTTGGACTGTCGTTTCTGTACTTGTCCAAGATTCCTTACAGATGTGGGCACCAGAAACTGAGTGAGTTCCATTCAGATGAAAATAATACATAGAATCATAGGGATGGAAGGGACACTGGAGGACTTCTAGTCCAACCCGCTGCTTGAGGCAGGAATCTTTATACTACCCCAGTCCAATGGTTGTCCAGTCTATTTTTGAAAACTTCCAGTGTTGGAGCATTCACAACGTCTGGAGGCAAGTCGTTCCACAGATTAATTATTCTACGTGTCAGGAAATTTCTCCTTAGTTCCAGGTTGCTTCTCTCCTTGATTAGTTTCCATCCGTTGCTTTTTGTCCTGCCCTCAGGTGCTTTGGAGAATAGGTTGACCTCCTCTTGGAAAGCAGTCCCCCTCCCCCAGCTTTCTTAATAGCCCCAGAAAGACTGGGCCAGCCTATCTACAAGGCAAAAGACATTCCAGGGTGATGGGATTAGCCCTCATTTAAGATCCAAACCGGGACAAAGCCATTAAGACACAACAGGAATTGCTCAACATCCTTTCAGAACACAAGCCTCTTCATTACATCACCACCCTCCAAGCTTCAACCAAACCTGGGAGCTCAGACAAACATAACCCTTACATGGCCCCACGGGAGTCTGACAACAACCAATAAAATACATGTTCTTGCACAGGAACAGGAAGCTCAAGTTCAAAGAGAAGGTATAAAAAAAACCCTCACTCTCAACCTCATGGGGTCAGCTGCATCAGAACCACAAACATGTGGTTCTGTTTCATCAGTAAATTGACCCTCTTTCCAATCAGCCTCCAGCCTCCATTTTGTTTCCAGTGCCTTTCTCCTGGCTTGGAACTGAACCAGATGGAGATTTCTTCCAAGTTGCAAAAGGGGATCATATGAGCCTGGGACCCAGCACCCGTCATAAATATGAGTCAATTACCAAGCATCTGAATCAGTGGTGGGTTGCCCCAGGTTCGGACGTAGTAAAACTGGTGGGAGGCTCCGCACACTGACCCGGACATCATCAGAAGTGATCTGCGCAGGCAGGACAAGAAAATAATCAAGGAGGGAAGAAATCTGGAATTTATTGAGAAACTTCCTGACAGTGAGAACAATTAATCAGTGGAACAACTTGCCTCCAGAAGTTGTGGGTGCTCCAACACGGGAGGCTTTTAAGAAGAGATTGGAAAACTATTTGTCTGAAATGGTATAGGACCGTGATGGCGAACCTATGGCACGCGTCCCACAGGTGGCATGCGGAGCCATATCTGTGGGCACGCGAGCCTTGCCCTAGCTCAGCTCCAGCACGCATTCGCGCACCGGCTAACTGATTTTTGGGCCTTCAGGGCCCACCGGAAGTCAGTAAACAGGCTGTTTCTGGCTTCCGGGAGGATGGGGAAGACCTTTTTCACGCTCCCCAGGCTCCTAGAAAACCTCTGGAGCCTGGGGAGGGTGAAAAACAGGCCTTCAAGTCCCACCGGAAGTCGGGAAATGGGCTGTTTCTGGCCTCTGGGGGACGGGGAGACCATTTTCGCCCTCCCCAGGCTCCAAGAAAGCATTTGGAGCCTGGGGAGGGTGAAAAACGGAGTCTACTGAGCCGACCGTGCCAAAAGCAGGGGGAGCACGGGGGGTGTGTGTCATGTGTGCGTGCGCGGGTGGGTGGGGCGCATTGAATTATGAGTGTGGGCACATGCACGCATGACCCCCACACACTCCCCCTGCTTTTGGCACACGACGGCAAAAAGGTTAGCCATCACTGGTATAGGATCTCCTGCTTGACCAGGGGGTTGGACTAGACGACCTCCAAAGTCTCTTCTCATTCTGTGATTTTGTATTCTACCAAAAGAAAACCAAGGGGCTGGAGATGATGGAAGCCTCAAAAAATACGCTGAACATTGGATTCGTCCTTGAAACGACTTCAGCTTGTTATAACAAGAGGCTCCTAATCAGAGGTGGACGGCCCTGATGACACTCCTAAGAGGCTGATGAAGTCGACGGGGGGTTGATTGAAAGTTGATATTACTGTTTCCTGAACTTTGTCTGTGAAGATTCTCAGTCATCCATGTCACAGTTCTCTCGAAGTTGCTTTTTCTTCTTCTCCTTCAAAAGGCAACTGGACTATTTTTTCCCCTTGGGGAAGAAGATGTTTTGCTTCTCATCTAAGGAGCTTCATCAGTTCTGATGAAGTTCAGATGAACGCAGGGAGTGGGGTGGGTGGAAGGAAGGATAGCTACAGGCAGCCCTCGACTTACAAAAGTTCGTTTAGCGACCATTCGAAGTTACAGCAGCACATAAAAAAGTAACTCGCGATCGTTTTTCGCACTTAACGACTGCTGCGGAATTCCCTTGTTTACTTGTTCAAAATTCAGATGTTCAGCAACTGATTCATATTTATGACGGTTGCAGTGTCCCAGGGTCATGTGATTCCCTTTTGCGCCCAAAGTTCAATGGGGAAGCCATATTCACATAACATCCATTCATACTAACTTACCAATTGCAACTTAACCTCTGCGGCAAAAAAGGTCATAAAATGGGGCACGTCTCCCTTAATAACTGTCTCATTTAGGAATGGAAACTTTGGCCTCAGCTGAGGTCGTACGTCGAGGACTACCTGTACTAACAATGGAGACTGGATGGTGGGGAGGGGTGTGTGGAAGGATTATACTTATTGGCAATCATCTGGTTGTTAGTACTCTCCCTGAGAGCTCCTGTTGTGACCCAGGCTCAGGCAGGTATTATCAGACGCAATCAGTTCTAAACAAACAGACTTTATTAGAACAGCTGAGAATTAACTCATTCTCAGGGTAGTCCAAACTAATCCAAAACAAATTCTTCATAACACAATTCTTCAGCCTTATTACCAACCTTGGTCTAATTAGGCAACCTGCCAAAGGCTTTTCTTGGCAAAAGTTCAGAAGCAGAAGACGCCGACAAGAAATAAATGCAGCGAGACAAAAAAACTTGCTTCTGTCACTGAAGTTTCTAGCATCCAATTAAACAGAATCTTTCTTTACAATCAGCCTCCATTTTATTTCCAGTCTCTTTCTCCGGCTTGGAACCGGACCGGATTTTTCTTCCAACAATAGCTAATCTACCATTGCTTTGCTTGATCTTCTCTATAGGAGACCCTGCCTCATGGACCAGCGTTCTATCAACACCACCCATACTGGCCTCAATTTTGTTGGCTGTTTATCCAGGTGCTGGGCCTGAGACCTTGGACGTTGGTTAGCCTATGCCATCCGGCAATGGTCAGCTTTTTAGGGTTTTGCTCTGTGGGTGAAGTGTTTTCTTTTCATCACTGCTGTGCTTGAATTATCAGATGTTAGCAGCCCAGAGTCATCTGGAGATTGGGCAGCCATAGGAATCCATAAAAGGTAAAAGTAAAGGTTCCCCTCGCACATATGTGCTAGTCATTCCCAACTCTAGGGGGCGGTGCTCATCTCTGTTTCAAAGCCGAAGAGCCAGCGCTGTCCGAAGACGTCTCCGTGGTCATGTGGCCGGCATGACTCAACACCAAAGGTGCACAGAATGCGGTTCCCTTCTCACCAAAGGTGGTCCCTATTTTTTCTACTTGCATTTTTTATGTGCTTTTGAACTGCTAGGTTGGCAGAAGCTGGGACAAGTAACGGGAACTCATCCCGTTACGTGACACTAGGGATTCGAACCGCTGAACTGCCGACCTTTCGATCGACAAGCTCAGCATCTCAGTCACTGAGCTACCGCGTCCCTTTATGAATCCATAGGATTGTTTTTTCCTTAGTTGTACTTTGCTTCTCTCCTTGGTTAGTTTCCATCTGTTGCTTCTTTCTTGCCTTCTAGTGCTATGAAAAAAAAAAGTAATGAATTAAAAACTTATGTCAACTCGCAAAGCATCCCTGGCCTGCTCTCGAGTTGCCATAGGCAAGGGAGATGAGAAAACGGCGAAGCAGCATGGCAGCCAAAAACAAAAGCACATTCCAGACATATCTCTCTGAAGGCTGTCTCCCAGGGCTACCCACAACAGCCTGAGGGGACTGATCTCTACAACCCGCAAAATTGCTCCGTTGGCGAATGTGATTGATGACACACCATGGGGGGAAGGGGGAAACAGAGTCAAGCCAGGGCTGTAAATTACGTGGGGTCATAGTTAGCTTCACTTGGAACTTGCCAACATGAAGCTCCTAATAAATAACTGGATTTCTTTTGAAGCTTGGCTCGAGGCTCATGATTTAATTTAGGGCATCCATCGGAACTCTGACAGCTTATCAAAGAGAGGTCCAACCTAGAATTAAGGAGAAACTTCCTGACAGTGAGAACAATTAATCAGTTCTCACAGTTTATTTATTTATTTATTTATTTATTCATTCATTCATTCATTCATTCATTCAAATTGTATGCCGCCTTTCTCCGAAGACTCAAGGCGGCTTACAATGTATTTAAAAACCATATATAAAAGCATTAAAAATTAAAACATTAAAAACAATTAAAACCCATTCACACCATTCATGGCCGGATCTCGCCAGATCACAAGAGCGAGATCAAGGGCCCCAGGCCTGCCGGAAAAGCCAGGTCTTCACCGCTTTCCGGAAGGCCAATAGGGTGGGGATGGTCTGGACCTCAGGAGGTAACTGGTTCCAGAGAGCCGGGGCAGCCACAGAGAAGGCCCTCCCCTGTGTGCCCGCCAACCGGCATTGTTTAGTTGATGGGACCCGGAGGAGACCGACTCTGTGGGATCTTACCGGTCGTTGGGAGCTATGTGGTAGAAGGCAGTCTCGGAGATAACCTGGCCCTGAGCCATGTAGGGCTTTAAGGGTAATAACCAACATCTTGAATTGTGCCCAGAGACCAATAGGGAGCCAGTGCAGCTCGCGGAGAATTGGTGTAATGTGGAGGACCCACGACAACTCGCGCGGCTGCGTTCTGGACCAACTGTAGTCTCCAAACACTTTTCAAGAGTAGCCCCAAGTAGAGCGCAGTTTGCCTCCAGATGTTGTGAGTGGTCCAACACTGGATGTTTTCAAGAAGAGACTAGACAGCCAGTTGTTCAGAATGGTATAAGTTCTCCTGTTTAAGCAGGGGGTTGGACTAGAAGACGCCATGATTCTTTAAGACATTTCTAATCCAGCCATTTTCCCATTCCAGAAAAGCAAATTGCTAGATCTCTGTTCCCAAAAAGAAATGAGCTCAGTTTGAGAAAAAAAAAAAAGTTATGAAAACAACATATGTGTGTGGCTAAGATTAGATAAATCGCAGCTAAACCCCAGGGAGGGAAGCAGTCAATCTGGTTACCTCTCTGTCAATCATCCTAATTAGGGTGTCTTTTAAGATACAAGCGGGAGAGAAATATTTTGTGATCTCTGCATCCCGAGAAGCTGCAACGACCCGTAACAAGGTAAATTCCCCATCACAATTGAAACAGGAAGGGACTTTATAAAGTATTCAGCCTGGAAAGGAAAAAAAAAAGTTGCAAGTTATTCTCTCCCATTAGATTAGAAAAAGACCCAATCTAGTCTAACCCCTGCTCGGTGGGGATTAAGACTGGGCAGCAAGCATGTATGTATGATGATTGTAGTGTCCCAGGGACACATGATTGCCATTTGTGAACTTCCCAGCCAGCTTCTGGCAAGCACTCAATGGGAGAAGTTGGATTCACTTAACAACTATGTGACTTGCTTAACAACTGCAGTCATTCGCTTAACAACTGGCAAAAAAGGTTGTAAAATAAGGCTCGACCTACTTAACAATTGACTTTCTTAGCAGCAGAAACTCTGGTCCCGTCTGTGTTTGTAAGTCGAGGTTTCCTTCTGTGTATATTTTTGATATTTGCTTGCACGTTTTATTTAACGAACAAAAAAGATGTTAAAAAAAAAGATTTAAAAAAAGAAATTGCCACCCTTTAAAGAACAAATCCTATTTTAGAAACAATCTCCTTGCCTTTGTGTTGGTGGAATTACAATTAAATTAACAGTTTGTTAATTTTTTAAACTTCTGGACAAGGAAAATGCATTCACAATCCAATTATTCAGCATTAAAAAGACAAACACAGCAGTTTTAACTAATTAGCGGTTTGCACAATTGATGAATATGGATCAGCCACGCAATAAATCATAGCATCCATTGATCTTTGTTATGTCTGTAAATGTGCATCTTATTATATTTTTTAAAATCAAAATGATAGCTATGGGCATATAGGTAGTCCTCAACTTACAACAGTTCATTTAGTGATTGTTGGAAATTATAACGGCACTGAAAAATGTGACCTAGGGCTGTTTTTCACATGACTGCTGCTGCCTCCTCGGAGTCACATGATCAAAATTCAGACTCTTGGCAACTGGAATGTACTTACGACGGTTCCACTGTCTTGGAGTCACGTGATCCCCTTTTGCGACTCTCTGACATGTAAAATCAATGGGGAAGCCAGATTTGCTTAACAACCATGGGACTAACTTAACAACTGCAGGGATTCACTTAACAACGGTGGCAAGAAATGTCATAAAAATGGGGCAAAACCCGCTTAACAAATGTCTCTCTTTTGACTACCTGTGTTTAGATTTGAAAAAAGAGATTTCTTGTTCTTTGTGACGGCTGAGATTCACAAGAAGGCTTGCTTGGTAGGCCAGTGAATATTTACTAACATTTTAAGTTTTGCAAAAGAAAAAGGGTTAAATCACACGGAACGTACAGACAAAAAGCTGATTTTGGATGATGGCCAAAAAAAAAAAAAAATGGATGGGGATGAAAATTAATCCGCCTTCAATTTTGCCATACCTCTGTCTTTTTAATGTCTTTTTGAAATCCTGCCCAATGGCAATGAAATATGGGAACACGTCAAGCCAATTTGAAGGCCGGTGACATTTATAAAGCATCAAGCTTCTATATGTACTTATTAAACTTTAGGTGGGCGGAATATTTCTCACAAGTTGTCATCCAGGGTTTTCTTTTTTTAAAAAAAAATAATTTATTCTGCAAGCCCAATTCTATAGATTTTCAGAGTGCTTTAGGCCTGAAAGCTGGCTGGAGGACATTGGAAAAATCACTGGGAGACAGTGAGTTCTAGTGCCACTTTAGGCACAAAAGCCAGATGGGTAACTTTGGGCTAATCACCAGGAGACCGTGAGTTCAGCAGGACTAGAACTCACGGTCTCCTGGTGATTGGCCCAAAGTCCCCGAGCTAATATTCATGCCTAAGGCAGAACTAGAACTCATGGTCTCCCAGTGATTGGCCCAAAGTCCCCCAGCTAATATTCATGCCTAAGGCAGAACTAGAACTCATGGTCTCCTGGTGATTGGCCCAAAGTCCCCCAGCTAATATTCATGCCTAAGGCAGAACTAGAACTCACGGTCTCCTGGTGATTGCTGTCATTCCAGTCTCAATTCTGGTCATAAGTCGAGGATTACCTGTGTCATGGCTGAAAGAACAGATTCAGTCTGAAAAATAAGACAAGGAAACAGATTCTGTCAAAGGAATGTCATTAAGGGAACCTGCAAATGACTAAACGCAATGGGTTTAATAATACAAACAAGGAACATATCAAATTGACTTCCTACTGCTGGGGATAGTCTCCTAAGTCAACACAAAAGCTTTACAAATACAGCTTTCCAGAATGTTACACAACTGTGCATTGAAATGGAGATGGAAACAAAATTGCGCTGAAAAATATCTATAATCAAATAAGGGAATTCATTTGCAAGAGATAGCATTATATGTACACCAACTACAGTAGCCACGTTGATAAAACACCAGCTTGTGCGGAGAACTACGCAACATTGCAAGTCCTTATCTAAGCAGGAATTTCCGGGAGAGAAAAAAAAACAACCGGAGCCAAATCCAAGAATTTGTTGCAATTGCCCAGTGATAAGTAATCCTCAACGTACAACCGTTCGTTTAGTGACCACTTGAAGTTCCAACAGCACTGAAAAAAGTGACCTATGTCCGGTTTTCACACAACAATTGCAGCATTCCCCACGATCAAAATTTGGACGCTCGGCAACTGACTCACACTTATGACGGTTGCAGTGTCCCAGGGTCACATGATCCCCTTTTGTGACCTTCTGGCAAGCAAAGTCAACAGGGAAGCCCAGATTCACTTAACAACCATTTTACTAATTCAACAACTGCAGTGATTCCACTGAACAACTGTGGCAAGAAAAGGGTGTAAAATGATGCAAAATTCACGTTAACAACTTTCTCGCCTTGGGGCTCAGTTGTGGCCCCAGGTTGCATAATTCTCCAAACTAAGAGGGGTTGAGAATTTCATCCGATCCTTTTTTAAAAAAAAAATCAATAACAACAAAAGCCAGCCCAATTCTGGATTGCCACCCTTTTTCTCCTGATGTCCAGACGTTGCCATGCAGATTTTTATCCTCAACTTACGACCACAGTGGGGAGCAGAATTTCTGCGGCTAACCAAAGCGGTTAGCCGCTTTGTGAATCGCATCCAGATTTTACAACCTTTAATCCCACCGTTGTTAAATTTATTTATTTATTTGTTTGTTCAACTTGTATGCCGCCTTTCTCCGAAGACTCAAGGCGGCTCGTGGTACTTTGTTAAGTGAACCACACTAAGCACCTGAATTATTTTCACATGACCATGCAGACTCTCTGACAGGTGTAAGGGCGAGGAAGGGCAAGGAAGGGTGAGTAACACGGTTATTACGCAAATCTGGCTTTTCTGAGCTGGCTCCCAAACACCGACAAACTCTCTGCAGTTAAATCAATGATTCCTTTATTAGGAGCGCCAACAGGCTATCAGTGGCTGACCGGCAGGGATATAAATATTTCTCTGTCACACCTATTCATCTCTACCTCCTGCCTTTTATCCCCAGAGTTAGAGTGGGACTTCGCTAGCAGTGGTAGCTTTTCCGTCCTAAGGACCGGCCCATAGATTTCCACTGCTCTCCTCTCCTCTGCCTTCTGCACATCCACGCATCAGGCACCAGACCCAGCTGTTCCTCCTCTTCCTCATCAGCCACCTCCAGACCTGGGGGCTGTTGACTCTCCATCTGACGGTCCAGGCTCCACCTCTGTCTCTCTCTCTCTACCAGCTCCATTCCCTCTTCCTCCTCAAAGCTCTCAGGTTGCCTTGATGCTGGCCCTGACTCCCACACCCCCTCCTCCTCTGATTCAGCTGCTGGAAGGACCAGAGGCCCACAGGCCATAACCCTGGCTTCCCCCATTGACTTTGCAAAAGGTTGCAAAAGGGGAACACAATATCCCAGGGCATTACAACCAGTGGTGAAATCCAATTTTTTTTGCTACCGATTCTGTGGGCGTGGCTTGGTGGGCGTGATGTGGCTTGGTGGGCGTGGCAGGGAAGGATACTGCAAAATCCCCATTCCCACCCCACTCTGGGGCCAGCCAGAGGTGGTATTTGCCGGTTCTCCGAACTACTCAAAATTTCCGCTACCGGTTCTCCAGAACCTATCAGAACCTGCTGGATTTCACCCCTGACTGCAACTGTCATAAATATGAGTCAGTTGCCAAGCATTTGAATTTTGATCGCATGAGGATGGCTGCAACAGTATGAAAAACAGCCAGAAGTTCAGTGCCTTTGTAACTTTGGTCACTAAAGGACCAAAGGAACATACAACAAATCCAGGACTACTTGTATTTTAGCAGTTATTTTAATGCAATTAACAATGTCGGGAACTAAGTGATTCTGTGCTCCGAAAATCCCAGGGAAAATAATGTTATGAATAACCTGCCCTGATCAGTAGAATTAAATATTCTGCATTACATTTGATGACTTTCTGATGTTGTCAAAAATAAATTGTCCAGGCCATTCCACTGGGTCCTGATTTGATGAATACTTCTATTTTTTTGATTGCACTGTTCTATTTTTAATCAGCTCTACCACCCAAATTCTCTACAGAGATTTAAATCGGAAGAGAAAAAGCAAATCGTTAAATCTCTGCAGAATCCTAGGATGGATGTTCTAAGGATGGTCGACCTGTGAGAAAATGCCTAGATAATTTTCTTTGTTCAGAGCTTGATCATTTCATTATTATATTTTTATTAGCTGAATACCCGTGCTCTGCTACGAAACTATGTGATCGGGCTTGATAAATCAACACTTACAGCTTGAAAATTAATGAGTAGTTACAATCAGCCTCTCCTCTCCCCTTCTCTCTCTCAGCCTTGCCCCAGAGAAGCCTATCCTATCCTATCCTATCCTATCCTATCCTATCCTATCCTATCCTATCCTATCCTATCCTATCCCCCTTCTCTCCCTCAGGCTTGCCCCACAGAAATGTCTCCTATTCTATCCCCTTTTCTCCCTCAGCCTTGCCCCACAGAAGCCTCCCCTATCCTATCCCTTTCTCTCCCTCAGGCTTGCCCCACAGAAGCCTCCCCTATCCTATCCTTCTCTCCCTCAGGCTTGCCCCACAGAAGCCTATCCTATCCCCCTTCTCTCCATCAGGCTTGCCCCACAGAAGCCTCCCCTATCCTATCCCCTGCTTGCTGCTGTGAAAGTAAAACTGAAAGTGAAACTCCTCTCCTCTGCTTGTGTTTTGCATTTGGAACAGATTTCAGGTGGGGAGGGGGAATAGAACTCCTTAGCATCAGAGTGTGTTAATAATAATATAGGAAATACTAATGCTCTGATGGTGATTTTGAAAAATCCTTTCTTAGTGAGCGCCTAGAAGCCAAGAGGAACATACGTGGCAAATTTCAAGTTTGTAGGCTTTATGGTTCTGGAGATTTTGTGATGATGCGTGAGTGGTATTTTGCTTCTATATATATAGATTCCTCCTGCATTACTTTATAGGTAACTCAAGACGGAGAACATACATAACCTTCCTGCTCCTATTTTCCCCATAACAACAACCCTGTGAGGTGTGCTGGGCTGAGAGAGGGAGGGTCTGGCTCAAAGTCACCCAACTGGCTTTCATGCCAAAGGTGGGACTAGAACTCACCGTCTCCTGGTGATTGGTCCAAAGCCAGCCAGTCAGCTTTCATTCCTACAGC
>WNWU01013585.1:3011278-3024425 GCA_012654045.1 Ptyas mucosa
TAGAGTAGAGTAGAGTAGAGTAGAGTAGAGTAGAGTAGAATAGAATAGAATAGAATAGAATAGAATAGAATAGAATAGAATAGAATAGAATAGAATAGAATAGAATAAGGGTAGGGTAGGGTAGGGTAGGGTAGGGTAGGGTAGTATTCTGTCCCCGTCTCACACACGCACCCAAACTGGCAGGGTGGGGGTTAAATAAACCTTGCAAACACCAAATTCCAGTGATAAGAGGCTTGGCAGCAACCCAGTAGCTGCTTGCCAAGAACTTTACTCAGAGAAGGAGGGGTTGTTCCTCCACCAGATAATACAGACAAGATACACACAGTCAAATAGGATTGTCACGTCCAGTCCGTGATTAAGTCCAAGGCAGATAAGCGTTGTTTCCAAAGGTGCAAAGTGACTCGCCAGAAGTTAAGCTTTGTCCGTCATAGAGTCTGAATGGCCACCACAATCCCTTTTATACCCTGTGGGGTGTGGTCCAGTGACTCAGCTTAATCTCTGGCACGCCTCCTTTTCTGCTGCGTGCGCTTATCTCTCCGACGCTGGCGTGGATCCAGCCAAGACGTATCCCCTTCGCTGTCTGACTGCGACTGCTCGGGGATACCTGGCTCCTGGCCAATCTCTTCTCCTTCGGGAGACCCCTGAGGCATTGCCAGAGAGGAGGGTCCTGGAGAGGGAGGCCTGGCCAACTCTTCTCCTTCATGTTCGGAGCCTTCTTCCTCCGATAAAACAGGCTCGGAGGTCGGAGCCACAACAGGCAGGGTAGGGTAAGGTAGGGTAGGGTAAAACAGAACAGAACAGAACAGAACAGAACAGAACAGAACAGGAGTAGAGTGGAGTAGAGTAGAGTAGAGTAGGAGTAGGGTAGGGTAGGGTAGAACAGAACAGAACAGAGCAGAACAGGAGTAGAGTAGAGGAGAGTAGAGGAGAGTAGGGGAGAGTAGAGTAGAATAGGAGTAGGGTAGGGTAGGATAGGGTAGGGTAGAACAGAACAGAACAGGAACAGGAACAGGAACAGGAACAGGAACAGGAACAGGAACAGAACAGAATAAGACGGAAGGGACCTTAGAGGTCTTCTAGTCCAGCCCCCTGCTCAAGCAGGAGAACCTATACCCATGATGGCGAACCTATGGCACGCGCATCAGAGGTGACACGCAGAGCCCTCTCTGTGGGCACGTGGGCTGTCGCCAGCTGCTTTTCTGGTTTCTGATGTGCCTGCCAACTGGTCTTCACAGATGCCGGAGCACTGGAAAACGGCCTAAAAATGGCCTGAAAACAGCCCCCCCCCCCCAAATGGCCAAAAAACAGGCATGTGCGTGCCAGTTAGCTAGTCTTCAGGTTTCCGGCGCTCTGGCGCATTCACATGCATACATGTTCCAGTTTGGGCACTCGGTGCCGAAAAGGTTTGCCATCACTGACCTATACCATCTCAGACAAGTGACTGTCCAGTCTCTTCTTAAAAGCCTCCAGTGATGGAGCTCCCATGATTTCTGCAGGCAACTTCTGTTCCAATGGTTAATTGTCCACCCTGTTAGGAAATTCTTCCATACTTCCAGGTTGCTTCTCTCTTTGATCAGTTTCCAACCATTGTTTCTTGTCCGGCTCTCAGGTGCCTTGGAGACTAAGTTGACCCCCCTCCCCACTGGTTCATTTAGCAAACAGTGTCTAATCAATAGACCAGACACCTTTGCATATTAGCCATGCCGAGTTAGGAATTTTACATTTTTCGGTCCAAGTGGCTTAAAGAAGTTCTTTGTTTGAAGGAGAAGGATGCAGGTTTCCCCCTTCCTCCTCCCCCCCCCCCCCCCCCCCCCGTGCTTCTCATTCAAACTTTTCAAGCCTGGAGGCATTTTGTATCTGTAACAAGATAAATGGGCAATTAAATGAAAGAGAGGTGTCCACTGGGCTACGGTAGCCCAAATTTGGCTGCAACGGTATTTGGAAACTGTGCACTAACATCCCAGCCTCATTGTATAAATTAGCCCTCAAGGGAATCCTTGACTTATGACTGCAACTGGGCCTAACATTTCCATTGCTAAGTGAGATGGGTGTCAAATTTACTTTCGCCCCATTTTACGAGCTTTCCTTGCCACCCTTGTTCAGCGAATCACTGCAGTTGTTAAGATCATCACACAGGTAATCCTCAACTTACGACCACAACTGACATTTCTTTTGCTAAGCGAGACAAGTGTTAAGCGAGCTTTGCCCCATGTTAACTCCTTTCTTGCCACCGTTGTTAAGTGTATCACACGGTTGTTAAGTGAATCTGGCTTCCCCATTGACTCTGCTTGTCAAAAGGGGATCACGTAACCCCAGGACACTGCAGCCGTCATAAATATGAGTCAGTTGCCACACGTCTAAATTTTGATCAGGTGACTGATGGAATACTGCAACGGTCGTAAGTGGAAAAATGATCATTTTTCAATGCTGTTACACAGTACTTAGCTGTGATCAAGCAAATAAAATCATCACAATATAAAATAAAAGAAATCAGAAAGACCAGGATATACTAATAAAGAATGAAAATAATAATTCCTCATCTATGTCTGTACACAGGGCACAATACAAAATAACATGTTCCATCATCCCAATTATTCCCGCACCACATCTGTTTTCTGTTCAAAAGAAATCACAGTAAATCAGAAACGTGATTTAATTTTAGTTGTAAATTGTGGGTTGCTTTTCATAATGTTTTTTTAATGCTTTGCTTTTATTCATGTATTTATACGCCTTCATTATGTTGTGGTCAATGTCCCAGAGTTATTTTAGGTGTAGAAATTTAATAAGTTAAAAAAAACAAAACCTTAAATCAGTGGTGAAATCCAAATCTTTTTACCACCAGTTCTGTGGGCGCGGCTTGGTGGGCGCGGCTTGGTGGGCGTGGCAGGGAAGGATACTGCAAAATCTCCATTCCCACCCCACTCCTGGGGCCAGCCAGAGGTGGTATTTGCCTGTTATCCGAACTGCTCAAAACTTCTACTACCGGTTCTCCAGAACCTGTCAGAACCTGCTGGATTTCACCCCTGCCTTAAATCTTCCGTAAAGGCTGGCCATAGTATCAGGACCTTTTGCCATCAGCTAAAGTTTAAATCAAATTTGGAGATTTCTTAAGCTGGTATCATTTCCAGCTCATTCAAGCGTGGGAAAGAAGAAACTGAAGGTTGCATCTGGAAATTGCTTTTGGTTAATTCCTACCCACTGCATTCACCTTTTTTCATTTAACATTAGCAACGATTGAGTGAGTACAATACATATGCAGAAGATTGTTCGGAATAGTGATTCTCAATCTTGAGAACTTGAGAAGTGTGGACTTCAGCTCCCAGAATTCCTCATCCAGCATGTTTTAAATACATGGACTTCAATTCCCAGAATTCCTCAGCCAGCATTCTTCCAATTCATCGACTTCAGCTCCCAGAATTCCTCAGCCAGCAGGCTCGATTAGGCCTGTACTCATTTAACGCAGGGGTTCACTTGACAGCTGTGGCAAGAAAGGTCATAAAATGGGGCAAAATTCGTTGAAGAACTGTCTTGCTTAGCAATGGAAAATTTGGGGCTCCATTGTGGTCATAAGTCGAGGACTACCTAAATTTCCAGAAAATGCAGAAACCACTCGTCCAAGATGGTCCTATAGTTGAAATGTTTTTCTTTTGCATTAGTTGACTGTGGTGTCCTGGAAACCGTGGGCAGCCTTTAAACTTAGTTCTATTCTTAGACAGTTGAGATTGACTTGGCAAAACAAGATAGGATTAAGACTCTGTTTTATTTATCCAGAACCGAGAAACTTCTCTTTTCTCTTGTGATTTTTCTTCGCATTGTTAGATGAAAGCTGGAGGGAAGTCAAGGCGATGTGTAAACAAGATGCCATCAACAGACCGTGAGAAAATGGATTATTCAGGCCCCTGGTGAACCAACAATATGAGATTTTTGCAAAGACTGGAAAGGCCTTTTTGTTGAGAGAACAGAATATTTGTAGCTCAGGGTTGAAGTCTGGTGTCCTTGATGCCCTCTGAGCTAGGTGGTTTTCTTGCAGACATTTCATAACCCAGCTAGGTAACACCATCAGTGCTGCAAGGGAGTTGGGTTTGTGGAGAGGAGGAGGAGGAGAACTGTGGGGTCCTTGAGCTTCCTGGTTTCCTTGCAGACATTTCATGACCCAGCTAGGTAACATCATAAATTGAAGAAGGAAGTTGGGTTGGCGAGATCTGGCCATGAATGGTGTGAATGAGTTTTAATGTTTTTAATTCTTAAATGTTTTTATAATGATTTTGAATGCATTGTGAGCCACCCTGAGTCTTCGGAGAGGGGCGGCATACAAATTGAAATAATAATAATAATAATAATAATAATAATAATAATAATAATAATAGTAATAGTAATAGTAATTGTAACTGTCCTGATTGTAATTGGAGCCCTTGGAGTAATACCCAAAGGGATACCCTGCTATTTAGAAATTCTAAATTTATCGGACTTGAACATTTTGACTCTACAAAAAAACCACCTTACTCGGAACAGCTTACATCCTCCGACGATACCTTAACAGTTCCTAGGTCCTTGGTTAGGACTCGAGCTGCTGAGCTATTAACCAGCCTCAAAGGCTGTGAATCTCACTAAAGATTAACTAACAACAACAACAACAACAACAACATCATCATAAGTTGAAGAAGGAAGTTGGGTTTATGAATAGGAGGAGGAGGAAGAGGAGGAGGAGGAGGAGAACTGAGAGGGTCCTTGGTGCTCTCTGAACTTGGTGGCTTCCTTGCAGACATTTCATGACTCAGCAAGGTAACATCCTCAGTGGTGGAAGGGAATTGGGTTTGTGGAGAAGAGGAGGAGGAGGAGTGGTGATGGCAGCCTTTGGTGCTCTCTCAGTTTGTCTGATTTTTTGCAGACATTTCATGACCCTACTAGGTAACATATCCATGCTGGAAGAGAGTAGGGTTTGCTCTCATTTTATGCACAGGGCAGTTCACTAATATATAAAATGAGAGCAATTCTCAGACCTTTGTAGCACTGATGGTGTTACGTAGTTGGGTCATGAAATGTCTGCAAGAAAATAACAAAGCCCAGAGGCCCCGCCGACTTTTTTATTCCATCTCTTCCTCTTTCTCTAAATGGCAGACAAGATTGCTAAACACGCTGTGAAAAGCATTGTGTTGCCTTGAGCCTCAATACCGTGTTGCTCATCGCAATTCTGTCTCACTCAAGCCAATAATACCAGAAGCTGGGAATTCTTGCATTTTAAAGCTCTCAGGTCTGTGCTTCTCAACATGAAGAGATGTGGACTTCAAGTTCCCAGAATTTCTCAGCCAGCCATGAGAGATGGAGGTAAACCACATTACATACTTTTCAAAAGGGACAAGAATAAAGCTAAGAAGGAAACTGAAAGTTCAGAACAGACCTCTCTAGCAGCGAGCCACCAGATAAGCAGGGATTAATACCAGACAAACAACCTAGGACCGTGATGGCAAACCTATGGCACACGTGCCAGGAGTGGCACGCAGAGCCATCTCTCCAAGCACACGAGCCATTGCCTGTTGTTCTTCCGGGTTCCAGCGTGCCAGTCAGCTGCTCTTCACGCATGCGGGAGTCCCAGAAACTGGAAGAGCAGCCACCCGGTGCACATACGTGTGCTGGGCAGAGGTGGGGTTTCAGCAGGTTCTGACCATTTCTGGAGAACCGGTAGTGGAAATTTTGAGTAGTTCGGAGAACCGGTAGTAAAAATTCTGACTGGCCGTGCCCCCATCTATTCTCTGCCTCCCAAGTCCCAGCTGATCGGGATGAAATGGGGATTTTGCAGTAACCTTCCCCTGCCATGCCCACCAAGCCACGCCCACCAAGCCATGCCACGCCCACCAAGCCACACCCACAGAACTGGTAGTAAAAAACAATTGAAACCCACCACTGATGCTGGGAAAATGATCTTCCGGTTTCCAGAGTATGCATGCACACCAGCCAGCCGGTCTTTGCACGCGTGTGTGTGCAAGAAACCGGAAGATCATCTTTCCAGCATGCACAAGTGCACAGGGTGGCTACTCTTCCAGTTTCTGGCACACGCACATACGTGCCCCGCTGTTTCAGCACTGGGTGCTGAAAAGGTTCACCAACATTGACCTAGGAGAAAATATTATCTTAATAAAGGAATTATCAAGAAGAAAACCTCACCGACACTGACAGGGCGAGTTACTGTGAATAAATAGAGAACAAACTGCACTCTCTTCTAGCAGTGATGATGTTCCCTAGTTGGGTAATGAAATGTCTGCAAGAAAACAACTCAGAAAACATCAAGAACTCCAGTGTCCTTCTCTTCTCCACAAACCCCACTCCCTTGTAGCACTGATGACGTTATCTAGTTTGGTCATGAAACGTCTGGAAAAAAAACCCCAGCTAAGCTCAGAGAGCATCAAGGACCCCACAGTTCAGGGGTGAAATCCAGCAGATTCTGACTGGTTCTGGAGAATTTTGAGCAGCTCGGAGAATCAGCAAATACCACCTATTGCTGGCCCCAGGAGTGGGGAGGGAATGGGGATTTTGCAGTATCCTTCCCCTGGAGTGGGGTGGGAATGGAGATTTTGCAATATCCTTCCCCTGCCATGTCCACCAAGCCACGCCCACCAAGCCACACCACATCCACCAAGCCACGCCCACAGAACCGGTAGTAAAAAAAATTGGATTTCACCACTGCCACAGTTCAACCTTAAGCTACCAATATCTGCTTTTATTGTCTCTCACAAGTATGCAACTACTTAATACCCAATTCCACACAATTCTGGATCAAACATAAACAGTTCTCATTATTCACAAGTTTCTAAGCTCCTTAAAGGAGAAAGAATCAAGGTCTCTGTCTGAAAACAGCGCTCACCAGCTAAATTGGACTTCAGATCCAATACCGGTAGAAATTAAGGAATTGTAGTTTAACACAGCTGATGAAGGAAAGGATACCTTTTAGGGGCAATATAATAGCAAAATCGGAATATTCTTGTGTTTTCAAGAAATGATTGGACAACTATTTGTCCGGAATGGAATAAGGGCTACTGCCTTGGACACGGGGTTGGACTAGATGACCTCCAAGGTCCCTTCCAGCCCTAGGATTCTATGATTCCCAACCCTGATTTTCCTAAGCAGAGAAAGTCCTGGGAAAAAAAAATGGGAGTGAAACATTTTGTCTGGATTTTTTTTTTTTAGAAAGCGAGACCATCTGTGCTTCGGAGTGAATCTCAATGTTTTATTACCGTTCTCCTGGCACATATATTTTTATAGCCTGTTGCCAGGAAGACAATTAATAAAAGTGTGTGTGAGAAATTATATATGCAAAGGCAGAAAAACCATCAAGTTTTTGAAAGTCTGAGGCCTCACAGTCTTGAATCAAGCTGGTTGATATGCGCTGATCCAACGTGACAGAAATTAATTTAAGAATTAAAATTGTGTCCAATCTGTGTAGTCAATTTCCCCCTATCCTCTTGTGTGCTTTTGGATTGTGCAAATTGTAAATTTGCTTCCTGAAAGGAAAAAAAATCATCGCACAAAAAAGATGCTGGATAAAATAATGCAAGCACCTTCAGACTGTCCTTTTTCCACATCTGGGTGTCATTAATTCACAATATGTTTTGCAAATATAGAAGTGAGGGAACGGCCAATAGATTGAACAAACTCGGAGCTGAAGCTAATGATGCAGATTTTTCAAACCGGGTATTAAATTTTTAGGAATGCTAATAAATTATATTTAGGAAGAGAATATATTAGAAGAAAGCTGTTCACCTCTTACCCTGTAAGATTTTGGGACACTGTCCAAATATCAAAATTCAGAGGCTTGGCAACTGACTCATGTTTGTTTGTTTGTTTGTTTATTTATTTATTTTATTTCATGTATTTAAATGCCGCCTGTCTCCCGAAGGACTCAGGGCGGCGTACACAAGTTAAAAACATGCAACAATAAAACCCCCTTTTAAAATCAAATTAGATAATAAATAAGAAATAATAAAACCCAGAATCATAGTCATATTTATGACGGTTGCAATGTCCTGGGATCATGTGATCTTCTTTTGCGACCTCCTGACAGGCAAAGTTGATGGGGAGGCCAGATTCACTTAACAACCGTGTGACTTAACAATGGCAGTGATTCACTTAGCAACGGTCAAGAAAGATTGTAAAATGGAGTAAAACTCACTTGACAAATTCTCACCGAGTCACAGAAACTCGATTGTGGTCATAAGTCAAGGACTATCTGTGTAATAAAAAAAGACAAGGCAACATTAACAAGCTGGAATCTGTCCTGTCTTGACTTGAAATTAGTGTCATCCCTTCACGGATTCGTGGGCCAAATTAAGACAAACTTTTCCAATTGGTTAAGGTTAATAAGATCCAGTCAAAGATACCGCTAATTAAGCAGTCAGCATTAAATGAGTGTTTTGCTTAATTAAAATTACCTTAGTTCCTTTCCTGCCAAACCGTCTGTCTGAGGGGTTCAGTTAACAGCCTGATCTATAAACCAATTTATTCAAATTAATTATTTGGGTTAGTTCAGGGATCTCCAAACTTGCCAACCTTTAAGACTCATGGACTTCAATTCCCAGAATTCTCCAGCCAGGAGTTGAAGTCCACAAGTTTTAAAGTTGACCACTGGATCCCCACAATCAACATCAGCTGCTTCTGAGGGTTGGTAAGAGGGAGAAGCTGATAGCCAGGACAATTACAGATTAACAGGGTTGGAAGGGACCTTGTAGGTCATCTAGTCCAACCCCCCAACCCAAGCAGGAGACCCTACACCATTTCTGACAAATGGCAGTCCAATCTCTTCTTGAAAGTCTCAAGTGATGAAGCTCCCACAACTTCCGAAGGCAAGAATTGGGTCTATATAGGTAGTCCTCGATTTATGACCGCAACTGAGCTCAAAAATTTGGTTGTTAAGTGAGACATTTGTTAAGTAAATTTTGCCCCATTTTACAATCGCCCTTGCCATGGTTGCTAAATGAATAATTGCAGTTGTTAGCCACATGCAGGGGTGAAATCCAGCAGGTTCTGACAGGTTCTGGAGAACCGGTAGCGGAAATTTTGAGTAGTTCTGAGAACCAGCAAATACGATCTCTGGCTGGCCCCAGAGTAGGGTGGGAATGGGGATTTTGCAGTATCCTTCCTCTGGAGTGAGGTAGGAACTGAGATTTTGCAGTATACTTCCCTTGCCACGCCCACCAAGCCAAGCCACGCCCACCAAGCCAAGCCACGCCCACCAAGCGATGCTCACAGAATCGGTACTAAACAAATTTGGATTTCACCCCTGGTCATGTGGTTGTTAAGTGAATCTGGCTTCTCCGTTGACTTTGCTTATCAGAAGGTCGCAAAAGGGAGATCCCATGACCCTGGGGAACTAAAACCATCATAAATATGAGTCAGTTGGCACCAGGCTGAATTTTGATCACCTGCATAGGGATGCTGCAAAAGTCATAACTTTGAAAAAACGGTCATATGTCACATTTTTCAGTGCTGTTGCAACTTTGAATGGTGACCAAACAAACAGTTGTAAGTCGAGGACTACCTGTAGCTTGATTTTACACACAGCGAGTCCTCAACTTGCGACTGCAAGCTGGAGCAGAATTTCTATTGCTAAGCACAACGGTTGTTAAAAGGATCAATTTCTCCCGATCTTTTTGGCTACGGTTGTTCAGCGAATTCCTCCAGTTGTTAAGTGAAATCTTGTGGACGTAAAGCGAATCCCCATTGTCTTGTCAGAAGTCTGCTAGCAAGGGCATAATAAATGAGGACCATGTGACCTCGGGGTGCAGGAAGTTTTGTAAATTGTTCCGAGTCTCTCTTGATTCTCAGAAATTTCATTTATGGCTGTTCCAGGTCTATTTTATTGCTGGATGATATTTAGAGAGGTTTTTCCACTTTATTACAGCAGGGACATCTGAGTGTTTAATGAAGCCCAACTTATTTGCTTAATATACTAGGTTGTTAAGTAAGCTCATCCTGTTTTTTAGAGCCATCAGATGTTTCATTTTTGCAACAGAAATCCAGTTTGCAAAGGCTGGGATGGGCACAATTAGCTTCACTTGGATGCTCCTTCTGCAAGGACCACAAAACACAGCTTTAAAACATTTGTTAGTAACCATTCGAGGTTACAATGGAACTTTATTTTAAAAAAAAAAAAGAAAAAAAAGTTGCAGGTTATTCTCTTCCATTAGGCTGAGGAGAACCCCGAGAGGTTATCTCTTCTAACCCTCTGCTATGATAGGCATCGTGATTCGAGCATCCCAAAGAGGAAGCTGTCCCATCATGGCTGGACCAACAAAAGGGAGGCCACAAGTTCTGTAAATCAGTGTTAACAGAAAATAACGCAATAACAGAGTTGGAAGGGACTTTGGAGGTCTTCTAGTCCAACCCCCCTACTCAGGCAGGAAACCGTGTACCATTTCAGACAAATGGCTGTCCAATCTCTTCTTAAAAACCTCCAGAGTTGGAGAATTCACAACTTCTAGTGGCAAGCTGTTCCACTGGTTAATTGTTCTCACTATCAGGAAATGTTAGTTCTAGGTTGCTTCTCTCCTTGATTAGTTTCCACTCGTTGCTTCTTGTCCTGTCCTCAGGTGCTTTGGATAATAGTTTGACTCCCTCTTCTTTGTGGCAGCTCCTGAGATATTGGAAGACTGCTATCATGTCAAATATCAGAAGACTGCTATCATGTCTCCCCTAGTCCTTTTCTTTATTAAACTAGACATACCCATTTCCTGCAACTGTACTTCCTATGTTTTAGCCTCCAGTCCCCTCATCATCTTTGTTGCTCTTCTCTGCACTCTTTCTAAACTTTCAACATCCTTTTTGTGTTGTGGTGACCAAAACTGGATGCAATATTACCAAGGCATTATATCTTACCAAGGCTTTATAAACTGGTATTAACACTTCACATGTTGGCTTTTTTGGCAGCTGCCACACAACCTCAGCAATTTTAAGCCTTGTGGTCTTTCAACTCCCAGAATTCCCCAGCCAGCATTTGTCCAATTTTTTTTTTAAATTTATATTTATATGCTGCCCTTCTCCGGAGACTCAGGGCGGCTTACAATGTGTTAAGCAATAGCCTTCATACTTTTGTATATTTATACAAAGTCAGCTTATTGCCCCCACAAACCGGGTCCTCATTTTACCCACCTTAGAAAGGATGGAAGGCTGAGTCAACCTTGAGCCTGATGAGAATTGAACTCGCAGTAATTGCAGGCAGCTGGATGTTAAATGCTGCCTTAATAGGAGGCATTAGCCTGCTACTCCACTCAGGCTCCTATTACTCCTCAATGACTATTCAAAGTTACAACAGCCCTGAAAAGAGGTAAGTGTGATCATTTTTCACACTTACAACTGTTGCAGCATCCCCGTAGTCGTGTAATCAAAATTCAGACATTAGGCAACTGATTAATATTTATGACGGTCGCAGTGTCCCGGAGTTACGTGATTCCCTTTTGCGACCTTCTGACAAGCAAAGTTAAGGGGGAAGCAAGATTCATTTAATATCCGTGTTACTCGTTTACAACTGTGGTGAGAAAGGACATACAAAGGGGCAAAACTAACTCTTCCGGTGGCTCCGTGAACGCCGATGGATGCTCCTCTAGGAGCTCCAGTCCCATGATTCCGTATAGCCGCTAGAACAGTGAAAATCAGCTGTCTAGTGGCTCAAAACTCTCCCCCGGAGAAAAAGGGGGAGAGAAGAGCAGAAGGGTCTGAGTAGAGTTCCCCTAGACCCCCAGGTTTTTCTTTTTAAGCCTGGGGCTTGCAGGGTTAGAGCTCCCTGAAAGCCTTTCAACTGCTCCGGATCCGGGACGAGTCTGCTTTATGCAGAATGAGGCGTCGCGCCCACACCAGCAATGCAATTTTAAGGATTATAAAAATTTTTGACTTTGGATGCTGGCAGAGCAAATCAGGAGAACAAAAAATGCAAGTACTGAACTTTAACTCCGTTTAAAAAGGGGGGGGGAATGGTGCCTGAGGGCATGAAAACGAAACTTACTAGTGAAAGTCTTGTTAATGCTTACAACATTGTTAAAGCTACTGGATTACACATTAAGGAAAAGATTTAAAGTGGAAGCTGAATGGAAAAGACTATGGTATTGACTTTAATTAATTTATGCTTCTAAATTGTGTGGAAAATAATCAGATTTATTGACCTGATAGCGGAATAAATATAAAGTGAAGATTGAAATATGGCTGATATTAGGGCTGGAGGATCCTTATCATATGAGACAGCAAATTCACAAGCTGTGACTGTAAAGGTTTTTCAAGAACTTTTAAACTCTTTTACTTCTATTATAATAGAATCAAGTGTAAGAGCCTTTCAAAAATATAATTTGAAAGATTTGCTGGCTGGAAAAGATGAAGAAAAGAATCAGACTAATGTGATTTTGGAGGACAAAAAAGAGGCTGTCAGGATTAAGATGGAGGTTTCTACACCGGATACAGAAGCTTTGCCAGAGGCTTCCACGCAACCAACTGAAAAACAGCAACTAGACTCTTTACTGCAAACTGACAAATTTTATCGTGACAATTCTTGGTTTTACAGACAGAATCAGTATTTAAGGAATAAAGTAATTGATTTTACAAGCAGGAAGAGTCGAAACCGGGGTTTCAAATTAGAGGAAATAATTTTAAGGGGAGAACGAGTTTTAAAGATACACAACCTCAAATTAAATTAAATTAAATTTTCGAAAACAAAAGTAGGGGGAGGAAAAATGCTGAAGAAGAAAGTATTATTGAAGAGGAAATTGGAAAAATTTCCACTATTATTGGAAAAAATATAGAAAGAAAGGAAGAATGCAAGATTAATTTCTTTTGAGGATGATTTTAGTAATAAATTTGAAAAGTTTACTGTTTTATTGAAGTAAAAAGGCTTAATTAAAATTGGATCGTTTTTTCAAATTTATTGAAGTATTAAAATGGTTAATTTAAAATTTAATGGATAGTTTTTTCTTTTAAAAAAAGTTTTGAAACTTATATTTTGAAGAATGTCCTAGTGATATATTAAGAGATCTTAAAATGTTTAAGCTAAGATTATAGTTTTTTAAAAAAAAAGCTACATGTGATGAAATGTTTAAGTCAGATATAACTTAACAAATATGAAAAGTTTTTTTTCTTTTTAAAAGAAAAAAAGTTTTGAAATTTATATTTTGAA
>WNWU01013585.1:3035378-3049410 GCA_012654045.1 Ptyas mucosa
TCCTCCTCCTCCTCCTCCTCCTCCTCTTCCCCGCAAACCCCACTCCTTTCTACCCTGATGGTGCTACTTGGTTGGGTCATGAAATGTCTTCAAGAAAACAAACTCAGAGAGCACCAAGGATGCCACAGTACTTCTCCTCCTCTTCCTCCTCCTGCTCCTCTTCACAAACAACCTTCCTTCTGCCACTGATGATGTTCCCTAGCTGGGTCAAGAAACATCTGCAAGGAAACCATCGAGGTCAGAGGAGCCCACGGTTCAAGCTACAAATTTTCTCTTCCATCAAAAGCCTCTCTTCTTGTAGTGGTAACATCCACCTTTCAAGATTGCCAGAAAAGCAGGACCCATTATTTTCCACGGCATCCCAACTCTGCGGTTAAACCACTCCTGAACCATCTCACAAGTCTGATGTCCCAGCTCCCTTCTTCTAGGTAGAGCTGAGATCCTTCAGGGATGACGCATCTTCTTCTTCTTTTTTTAAATAAATTTTATTTCTCAGAAGATTTATCAACAAACAGATCACAGTGGGAACATTACACAATACGTAACATTCAATCTAAATAAACAGATAAAAAATAAAAGCCTAATCTAGCATAGTCCTCTTTTTATTCTATTATCTATCCAAACATACCATAGGTCCCAGCATTGGAAATATGCAGTGTCTTTTTGATCTCTTAAAAGTTTAGTTAGCCTGCCCTATCGGCTTTTGCACATTCCATGATTTTCCCTATAATCATATCTTCAGACGGTAGATCTCTACCCTTCCAGTTTTGGGCGAGGCATATTCTAGCCGCAGTTGTGATGTAAACAATCAGATACCATTTGTTCATGCCTATTTTATCTGGCCTGATGTTTAATAAGTAAAATTCAGATTTCAATTGTAGTTTGTAACCAGTAATTTCTGACAACCACCTCTGAATGAGTTTACTCTGGGGCAGGTCCACCATACATGGAAGTAAGTACCTAGCTCCCCACACTTCCAACAATTTGGGGAGAGTCCAGGAAACATTTTGGATAGTCGAGCAGGAGGGATGACACACCTTCTTAAGAATTAAAGAAAATTCACTAAGTGTGTTTGACGGATGTTCAGGGCTCATTAAAAAACATTTGTCTTCTCCTTATAGTGGGTTTATCTGTGAATCAACCTGTAATTCTTCCCAACAGTATTTTTCAATACTGAAAAATAATGATACATACAAAGTTTTAGGAGTTTGATTCCAAGAGTGAAGGAGGAGGGGAGAAGGGGAATGGTTGGCCAAGCAGGAATACAACTCAAATTCAGATTAAAACTAGACTAACAATCAAGAAGTGAACAACAGCCCAGTTAAGGAACTGCCAGCTGAGATTAATAAACTAACAGTAGACAACAGCCTAATCAAGGAACCACTAAGAAAATTCCCACCAACATTAATAGAGTAAGTCACTGGTATATAAAATGAGAGCAAGCCCCACTCTCTCCTAGCACTGATGATGTTACCTATCTGGGTCATGAAATGTCTGCAAGAAAACAGCTAAATTCAGAGAGCACCAAGGACCCCACAATCCTCCTCCTCTTCCTCTTCCTCCTCCACCTTCCCCCACTCCTCCTCCTCCTCCTCCCCCTTCTCCTCCCCCTTCTCCTTCCCCTCCCCCTTCTCCTCCTCCTCTTCCTTCTCCTTCTCCTTCTCCTCCTCCTTCTCCTTCCCCTTCCCCTTCCCCTTCTCCTTCCCCTCCTCCTCCTCCTCCTCCTCCTCCTCCTTCTTCCAAAATTGGCCCGAATACAGCCTGGAAGATGACCTGAAAAATGGCCTGAAAAACAGCCCAAAAATTGTGAAAGAATAGGCTGTTTTTCCAGGCAGTTTTGAGGCAGTTTTTCTAACCCAAAAAATGGCCTGAAAATGGCCCGAAAAACACCTGAAAAACAGGCTGAAAAAGAGGCCACTTGGAGGTTTATCTGTGTCCTCAGGATCACCTGAGTGGTGCAAATGGGTATGGACTCTTCCTGGCTGCAGGATGATTTTGTGCCTAGTGTCCCTTCACTGTTGAAGACAGGCACAGGCTGATGGGGATAAGTCTGTGCTGCCTGCATCTCAAATTGAAGCACGGATGGTCCTTGTAGTCTGCAAATTCTCTGGAAATCCATTCATACTCCCGCACCATTCGAAGGGGGTTTATCAGCGGTGGGATTCCAATATTCTTACCACCGGTTCACTGCGCCTGCATGCTCGCTTCACGCAGGCGCCTTCCGTGCATGTGCTGCAGAGGGGGGTTTCAGTAGGTTCTGACCAGTTCTGGAGAACCGGTAGCGGAAATTTTGAGTAGTTCGGAGAACCGGTAGTAAAAATTCCTACTGGCCCTGCCCCCATCTATTCTCTGCCTCCCGAGTCCCAGCTGATCGGGAGGAAATGGGGATTTTGCAGTAACCTTCCTCTGCCACGCCCACCAAGCCACGCCCACCAAGCCACACCCACAGAACCGGTAGTAAAAAAATTTGAAACCCACTACTGATGCACTCAGCCTTGAAAACGTACCTAAATAGGACTGCATAGATCCGGGGCAAGTGGGCAGGCCCACCTGCGAATTCTACAACTGGTTCCCATGAACTTGTACGAACCGGCTGAATGCCACCTCTGGTATTCATTCCGTAGCTAAATATCCACAGAGAACCATGACTGGATGATTGACAATCTCTATGGACTATGTCCGTGATGGCGAACCTATGACACGCGTGCCACAGGCGGCACGCAGAGCCATGTCGCCTGGCATGCCAGCTCAGCTCTGGCACGCATGCGTCGGAGTCTCTGGAGGCTGGGGACAGCAAAAAAGTCACTTCCTGCCCAACCAGAAGTTGGGAAATGGGCTGTTTTGGGCCTCCAGAGGGCCTCCGAGGGGGAGGGGGAGGCTGTTTTCGCCCTCCCCAGATGCATAGAGAGGATCTGGAGCCAGATAAGAAAGAAAAACAGGCTAGGAGCGGGGGGGGAGGGGGGTCGCATGCACGGGGCGGGGCGCATAGAATTGTGGGTGTGGGTATGCATGCATGCGAATCTCTCCCGCCCCCCCCCCCTTCCTGGCACGTGATGGCAAAAAGGTTAGCCATCACTATGTGAACCTGGCATTTTTTTACAAGGGCAGATATCCAATCCTATTCACCCCCCCCCCAAATGAAGGACGAATGAAATTAACCTGCAATTCACACAATGGGATGAAACTTAAGTAAATTACACCCACTTTTACTCAAAGCCATTTTAGGCCGCTTTCTAAGCAAACGAAGAAGAAGAGCCATTCGCTGATGAGTGATACCAGCTTGGCATAGATCCTAGTTAGATCTCTGCAAATAGGGTAGGGTTGGCTCAAATCTTCCCAACTGAGCCGATCTCGTGCGTCGGTATCCCATCTTAGCTGATTTTTCTTCCTGGTTTCCTTCGAGTCCAGTTATCTCCTCCCAAAAGGCAAGGCCTTGTTTGCTAAAGCGATAGCAGATAAAATTTCCTTCAGCTTCTCATCTCGTCCCCCAGCTGAGAGAGAAGCCGTCGAAGTGAAAAGGGTAATTGGCAAGTGATTTGTCCCTCAAGGAAACGTTAATTGCAGAGATTACAGCAGATTGCAGTGTTCTGACCCACAAAGGTGCCTGCGTTCCCATGTTCAGTGTTTGTTTATTAGATATTTATCAAGCCTTTTACTACTTTTAGAGGTAACTCAAAGTGGTTGTGGCAGTGGTGGGTTTCAAAATTTTTTACTACCGGTTCTGTGGGTGTGGCTTGGTAGGCGTGACATGGCTTGGTGGGCGTGGCTTGTGGGCATGGCAGGGGAAGGATACTGTAAAATCTCCATTCCCACCCCACTCCAGGGAAAGTTACTGCAAAATCCCCATTTCCTGCCGATCAGCTGGGACTTGGAAGGCAGAGAATAGATGGGCCAGTCAGAATTTTTACTACCGGTTCTCCGAACTACTCAAAATTTCCGCTAGTGGTTCTCCAGAACTGCTGAAACCCACCTCTGAGTTGCGGGAAGAAATATCCGTTTGGTTCAGTTCCAAGCCGGGACAAAGACACTGGAAACATGGAGGCTGATTGGAAAGATGGTTTAATGATGAAGAAGAACCATATGGGCTTGTAGTTCTGGTGCAGCTGACCAAAATGGAGTTGAGGGCGGGAGTGTTATACCTTCTTTTGGGCTTTGCACTTGAGCTTCCTGTTCCTGTGCAATAACATGTATTCTATTGGCTGTTGTCAGATTCCTATAGGGTCATGTAGAGGTCATAACTGGCTCTATAGGCAAAAGAGGAAATGCAAATCCTAGGTATTTATCTGAGCTAATCTGGTTTACCTCTGGTTTATTGTTTATCTGAGTTTCTGTCTTGACCCAGTCTTTCTGAATGGATTACCAAATCTGCATTACTAAAAGTTGGCCTCCTTAAGTTTCTGCTTCAGGCAGGGTTTCTGAAGAGGCTAGCCCAATCTTTCTTAATGGGCACAAGATATTTGCTGGGGGCTATTAAAGAAAGACTGAGTCTGCTTTCTGTCTTTAAAAAAAACCACCATGTTTCTCCATTTCTCATCTAGGGAACTATAATGTTCTGCCTTTTTTAATATTCCCCTGTAGGAAGTTAGCACCCACCCCTTTCCTAGAAGAATGAAATACTTTAGGAAATATTAAAAAAAGCAGAATATTATGTTTCCCTGTATGAGAAATGGAGAAGCATGTTTTAAAGACGAAGCAGCTCCCATCTTCCTGCCTCCCACACCCTTTGTCAATGGACCAGAGGCAGAAACTCAATCTTTGTCAAAGGACCATCATCTGCAACACAATAGGACTCATCTAGGACAGAAACTAACACAATGGGACCCATCTAGAAACAGAAAGTCCCCACATGGCACCTGGGAAGATTACATCAGCCAGCAAGGCTAGTTAAGGCCCCCGCCCCCTGGGAGTCTGACAAGCAATCAGAATACTCTTTCGGGGCCCCAGGAAGTTCAAAGCCAGAGAGAGCATAAAACCCGGGGACTCGCTGCGTCTCTCCCCTTTTTTCTGTTCAGGAACTCAAGCCATGTGATCCTGTCCACCATTAAACCATCTTTCCAAGCAGTCTCCATGTTTCCAGTGTCTTTTTCCCCACTTGGAGCTGAACCCAGAAGGATATTTCTTTTAACACCCCAAAATATTTCGTTTTTCAGAGGGGGTGGGTGCTAAGTTTCTACAGGGTGAACATACATAATAGTCCTTCCTCCTCCTGTTTTCCTCACAACAACAATCCTGTGAGGCGTTTCACGCTGCCAGCGGGCTCATCACGGGCGTGCTGCTGGCCGGGGTCCCTCTGGGTCGAGGACGGAAAGAAGGAGCGACACGAGGCTTTGCCTTCTTGGGGTGAGAGAGCCCCGAGCTAGCTCGAGACAGACTCTTTTATTAGGGATTTTTTGGGGGTGGGTAAGCATACATCAGAAAGTCTACATGTGATATAAGTTGACCATGCATATTATGATAATAGCTAACGGATATACATATATGGTTAGCCTACAGATATACATATATGGCTATATGTGAGCTGCAAAGACAGCAAAGGTGGCATATGTGTGCAAGCTTTTGTTTTCCATGTCAGTCTATTTTTGCCCTGACAGTCTGCGGTTTGCCCTTTTAGCTTACTGCAAGCAATGAAACATATTTCAGTTTCCTGTGGCAATGAAGCATATCTTTGTCACCATCTCTTATGTGCAGGTGTTAGCATATATCTGTAACCATCTTTTAGCGCAGGGTTTTGCTTGTACAAGGTCCAACTCATAAGAGTCTGCTTGTACGTGCAGAAGCTTAAGATCATAATGGTTGCAGCAATCCTGTGAGTTGGGTTGGGCTGAGAGAGAGAGGGACTGGAACAAAATCCTCCCGCCGGTTTTTATGCCTAAGCGGAACTAGAACTCACAATCACCTGGCAATGACTGTCAGGCGACAGAATTACCCAGCTGGCTTTTGAGCTTAAGGCAGGACTAGAACTCCCCGTCTCCTGGTGATTGGTCCAAAATCACACACCTGGTTTTCAGGATTAAGACAGAACTACAATTCCTCGTCTCCTAGTGATTGGCAAAAAAAACCCCAAAACCTTCCAACTGCTTTTGGCCTAAGGCAGGACTAGAACTCCCCGTCTCCTGGTGATTGGTCCAAAATCACACACCTGGCTTTCAGGATTAAGACAGAACTACAATTCCTCGTCTCCTAGTGATTGGCAAAAAAAATCCCAAAACCTTCCAACTGCTTTTGGCCTAAGGCAGGACTAGAACTCCCCGTCTCCTAGTGATTGGCCCAGAATTACCCACCTGGCTTTCATGCCTAGAACTCCCTGAATTGTCATAAGTATAAAAGAACAGTCACTGGCATTTCAGTGCCATTGTAACTTTGAACAGTCACTATACAAATGGTCATAAGTATAGGACTACCCATACGTGACTTATTGTGGCTAATCTGATCGCCTGCTATATATTCTTCTACATCTTTCCTTGCTTCGAAGTACCAAAGGTGACATTTCTTTCCCTCAGGTGTACACCAGCGCACACAAACACACATAGACAAAGATAGACATTTCTACCCACAACGGCTGGAGGAGAAAACTGCACTTTCCTGGGGTTTTTTTGTAATTTGGATCCCGTTTCCAAGGTAGCACTTAAAAGGTTTCGGTGACTAGACTAAATGCTATTGTGGGAAAATTCACTCCTTGCTATTCTCTTTTCTTTTTAGGTTCAGCAGCATTGATGAGAGTCAAGGAATGCATTAAAGGCGGTTTCCTCGCAAACAATGATTTGCAAGGAAAACAATGATTTGCGTGAAGCTGAAAGGTTGTATGTAGAGGATAAAGCACATTTTGTATTTTAGCATGGATACCTGCCGAGAATTGAACAGAGTTTCTCACCCAGAGTTCTCCCAGCCAATAAGCTTTAAGAGATGTGGACTTCAATTCCCAGAATTCCCCAGCCAGCAATGCTTTAAGATAGGTGGACTTCAGCTCTCAGAATCCCTCAGCCAGTAAGCTTTACAAGGGGTGGACTTCCATTCCCAGAATCCCTCAGCCAATAAGTTTTAAGAGATGTGGACTTCAATTCCCAGAATTCCCCAGTCAGCATCCTTTAAGATAGGTGGACTTCAGCTCCCAGAATCCCTCAACTAGTAAGCTTTAAAAGGGCTGGACTTCCATTCCCAGAATCCCCCAGCCAATAAGTTTTAAAAGGGCTGGACTTCCATTCCCAGAATCCCCGAGCCAATAAGTTTTAAGAGATGTGGACTTCAACTCCCAGAATTCCCCAGTCAGCATCCTTTAAGATAGGTGGACTTCAGCTCCCAGAATCCCTCAACTAGTAAGCTTTAAAAGGGCTAGACTTCCATTCCCACAATCCCTCAGCCAGTAAGCTTTAAGAGATGTGGACTTCAACTCCCAGAATCCCGTAACCAGCATGCTTTAAGAGGGGTGAGCTTCCACTCCCAATATTGAATACCTATAAATGAAATAAATATAATGAAATAGAGGGCTCTACAATTTCCAGCATATCAACTTCTCCTTCCTTTAATCGCATGACCACAGGGATGTTGCAACGGTCGTAAGTGCGAACAATGGCCACAGGTCACTTTTTTTCCAGTGAGGTTGTAACTTTGAACAGCTACTAAATGTACTGTTGTAAGACTGCCTGTACATTGGGTGAGCATTGGGTGTACATTAATGTTTTGTGCTTTGTGTTTGCTCCTTGCGTGAAACTCGCCGAGAAAGAAACAGAAGGGGGCTGCGAAAACGCAACCACAAATTGTTACCCCCTCAGACAATGACTAACCCAACTCGTTAAAAATTACACCCTGACAGCAAACTACACCGTTGCTCGGGGAATTGTTGTGAACGGTGGGTCTTAAGGGCTGGTGCAAAACGACAAAATGGCGCTCGCAGGAATCAACTAGCCAAATAGTTGGGGGGAAATTATATATTTTGTTATTCAGGCCCAGCTAAAATGTTTTTAAAAAAACTTTCTCATTGCCATTTATGCAAGTGGTTCTCGACTTACAACCATTTGTTTAGTCACTTTTCAAAGTTATGACAGCGATGAAAAAAGTGACCAAGGAACGTTTTTCCTATTTATGACCGTTGCATCATCTTCCAGATGATGTGATCAGAATTCGGCCCCTTGGCAACCAGGGTATACAGGTAGCTCTTGACTCACAACAGTTCATTTAGTGACCAATTGAAGTTACAATAGAACTGGAACAGTTACTTATGGCCATTTTTCCACACTTACGAACGATGCAGTCACGTGATCAAAATCCAGGTGCTTGGCAACTGGCATGTACTTGTGACAGTTGCTAAGTCCTAGGGTCACGTGATTCCCCTTTTGCGACCTTCTGACAAGCAAAGTCGATAGGGAAGCCAGATTCACTTAACAACCGTGTTACTAATTTAACAACCGCAGCGATTCACTTAGCAACTGTGGCAAGAGAGGGCGTAAACTGGAGCAAAGCTCAGGTATCCCCTGTCTCACTTAGCAATGGAAATTTTGGGATCAGTTGTGGTTGTAAGTCGAGGACTACCCATCCTTCAATCCGAGAAGAAAATTATAGAAGGACTGAAAGCGCCCATCCAAGAAGGATTTATTTCAGAAACCTCGTTTCTCCTTTTCCATAAAAAAAAAATTGATATTTTATCATGCCAACAGTCCAATTAAGGAACCAATTGTGAGAAACATTCACGTACCGCATTTCTCATGTACAATCTTGTTAGATTCATAAACATCCTCATTATCTATGCGAGTCGAATTGGAAACCTTCATTAACATCTGCAATAAAATAATTGAACAGGGTTTTTTTTTTAACTTTTTTATTACATTATACCAGGTTGCTCTTATAGGTTGGCCTTTTTTCTTTCTTTCTTTTTTTTTTTGGCAAATCCTCTCTTATTATTCTGGGGAATGAAATATATATGTATATATGAGTCATCTCACATGGAGTTTGGAATAAATTACTTTTATGTTCAGAAGTAATAGCAAACGACGCATTGATTGCTAATCTTTGGGTCCCACAAGAGATCCACATGAATATCAAAGACATTAATCTAGGAATACATTTGTAAAATCAAAATTAACACTCAGAAATCTAGAGGAGGGGGAACGCAGTCCTTGGCTAAACTTTTCGTAGTGGAAGTGCCTTCATACCACTTGGATTAGTCTAAACCACTGTTTTCCAATCTAGCATACTGGCTAGGGAATCCTGGGAGTTGAAGTTCACACTTCTTATAATAACTGCTAGAGGATGCTGGGAGCTGAAGTCCTTACAGTATACTGACTAGGGAATTCTGGGAGTTGAAGTTCACACTTCTTATAATAACTGGCTAGAGGATGCTGGGAGTTGAAGTCCTTACAGTATTCTGGTTAGGGAATTCTGGGAATTGAAGTTCACACTTCTTAAGGTTGAAAAAGATTCAGATTAAGAGGTGCCAATTAGATTTTATCCGAAGAAAATCCTTCAAATTCCTAGAAATCTCCTGAGAAGTATTGGTAGCCAAATAATACACACAAAAAAAAACAGATCTTTTTGCTATGTGCTTTATTATCCTAATTCCATAAAATTTGGCAGCATAATCTCTGCATGGAATAAAAGAAGACACTGGGACTTTTCAAATAGACAGTTTTTATGGTCATATTAGCAGGTTTTTAATAGAAATGCAGGTAATCCTCAATTTACAATCACAATTGAGCCCAAAATTTACGCTGTTAAGAAATTTGTTAAATGAGCGTTGCCCCATTTTATGACCTTTCTTGCCACAGTTGTTAAGTGAATCACTGCAGCTGTTAAATTAGTCATACGGTTGTTAAGCGGATCTGGCTTCCCCATGGATTTTGCTCGTCAGAAGGTCACAAAAGGGGATCACGTAATCCTGGGACACTGCAACCGTCATAAATCCGAGTCAGTTGTCAAGCATCTGAATTTTGATCACGTGTGACCATGGGGATGCTACAGTGGTCATAAGTGTGAAAAATTGTCATAAGTCACCTTTTTCAGTGCCGTTGTAACTTTGAACAATCACTAAATGAACTGTTGTAAGTTGATGACCACTTGTAACAGAGTTGGAAAGAACCTTAGAGATCATCCAATCCAACCCCCTGCTCAAGCAGGAAACTCTATACGATTTCAGGCAAATGATTGTCTAATCTTTTTTTAAAAAAAATCCTCCAGTGTTGGAGCACCCACAACTGTTCACTTCTTTAATCAAAGCAATCATTTTAGCCATCTCTTTTGTAGCCGTATATCCAGGGTGAAATGCTCCCGGTTCAGACCGGATCGCCCGATCCGGTAGCGATGGCGGTGGGTGGTTCGGAGAACCGGTAGCAAAAATCGCTGCGGCCCCCCCCCCTCCATGCCCAGCTGAGCCATGCAATCATCGGAGGCTTTTTTTTTTACTTCTAAAAGCATTTTTTCTACAACCTCTTCAGCCGAAAAATGCTTTTAAAAGTAAAAAAAAACCCCACCCAGTCACATTACCCCTCCCCACCAAGCCACGCCCACAGAACCGGTAGTATCAAATTTTAGATTTCACCCTTCCTTCATCCATGGTAGGAATCAAAAATAAAATAAATAAAAGATTTAAATTCTTAGATTTTAAGATTTTAAATTTTAAATTTGGATTGGTATTCCCATGTTTAACCTTATTTATTGGATATTCTGTTTTAATTTGTCTTTTAACTTTTGTATTCTCTGTTTCTTATTGTTGTGAGCCGCCCTGAGTCGTTTGGGAGAAGGTCGGCATACAAATCCAATAAATAAATGAGTGACAAAATTGTGGGAATCGAAGCTGGAAAGATAGTTCACTTTGTTGACTTCCTTCTGGGATGTATGGAACAGTTTTGTTAGCTAGCTAAAGTTCTCTAAAACAGACTATGCTTAATACATTCTCCATTCTCTGGAGTCTCTCCCAGCAGGCTTCCCATTTATTAAAATCCCTGGCAGCAGACAATTAACAACAAATAAAAATATTGCACAAATAAGCACTGTTTCGTTGGCTTGACTCAGAAGATGGCACCAATTAGAGGCAGAGAGTCACATTAATCCCTCATAAAAAAGATTTTCATTACAAATGAAAATTTATACAGGTAGCCCTCAACTTACAACAGTGTCATTTAGTGTCCGTTTAAAGTTACAGCGGCACTGAAAAAATGACTTAGAACTGTTTTTCACGACCGTTGTAGCATCCCCTTGGTCACATGATCAAAATACACGACTCATATTTATGACGGTTGCAGTGTCCTTGGCAGGTGTGAAATATACATACCTTCCCTACTAGTTCAGAAATACACGCCATCGTCACGTCCAATTTTTGATCCCCTGCACATGCGCAGAAGGCTTTGCGTATACACAGAGGGTTAAAAACCAGGAAGTAACGACATCCAGGTGGGTGGGCGGAGCCTCGCACTGCCGCCGCTACGGGTTCACCAAACCACACGCCGCCGGCGCTACCAGTTCGTGTAAGCTGGAGAGAACTGGCAGGATTTCACCACTGGTTCTGGGATCACGTGATCCACTTTTACAACCTTTTAACAGGCCAGGTTAATGATTCACTTAACAACCGTGTGACTAACTGAAGAATTGCAGTGATTCCCTTAATATCTGTTGCAAGAAAGGTCTTAAAATGGAGCAAAGCTCATTTAAGAAATGTCTCACTGAGCAACAGTGATTTTGGGCTTAGTTGTGGTCATAAATTGAGGACCACCTGTAATGGAGATTTCTCTGCCATCCTGGCTGTGACAAATCAGGCAAAAGAAAAAAGGGGAAAAAATTCATATTTACAATTTAGATATACGTTTGCAATCTTCCTGTTAAGATTTCAGGTTTTATATTCTATGTTTTGTATTTTACCCCTGAGTTCCCTTTTACTGAAATACGATGCGAATGGGCTGTACGATAAATAAAATAAAGACATTTCATTATGAAACTCGGTTATATAAGATTTCTAAACCACCAAGGAATTTGGATTCTCTTTTCTTCTTTTCAGAAAACCACCGTATTGTTTCATTTTCCAAATCTTACTTTATCCCGTACCGATTTTTATGCTTCTCTCATCGTCACGGACAATTTTATGATCTATAGTCCTCGACTTACGACAGTTTGTTTATTGACCATTCACAGTTACAACAGCACTGAAAAAGAGTCCCGGGGTCATAGGATCCCTTTTTGCAACCTTCTGATCAGCAAATTTGACGGGAAAGCCAGATTCACTGAACAACTGTGTGACTAACTTAACAACTGCAGGGATTCACTTAACAACGGTGGCAAAAAGGTTGTAAAATGGGGCAAAACTCATTGAACAAATGTCTCACTTAGCAATGGACATTTTGGGCTCCGTTGTGGTCATATGTTGAGAATTACCTGCAGTTTTAAATTCATGGACCTCTTTTCTTTATCTTGCTGATGGCCTCTGGTGCTTTTTGACTCGCAGTTGGCTAAGCTTTGGTCAACAGAGTGATGGGAGAAAAGTTGATATAGGCTTCATCTGAACTATCCACCAAGCATTACGGACCTTTGGTTGGATGGAAGCTACCACCACCCTGATCTGCCTTTTGTCAAGTCCTTCAGAGGCAAAAATTCCAAAGCTTGGTTCTCCTGGACCTTCATGATGATCTGCTCACTCATACACCAGGAGAGCTGGCATTGACAGCATCCAGATTTTCTTCAAAGCTGTCAATCAACAGAAGAGTGGATGTATAACTCAAGACTAGGAGTATAACTAGGAGCCTGAGTGGCGTAGCAGGCTAATGCCTCCTATTAAGGCAGCATTTAACATCCAGCTGCCTGCAATTACTGCGAGTTCTAATCTCACCAGGCTGAAGGTTGACTCAGCCTTCCATCCTTTCTAAGGTGGGTAAAATGAGGACCCGGTTTGTGGGGGCAATAAGCTGACTTTGTATAATATACAAAAAAGTATGAAGGCTATTGCTTAACACATTGTAAGCCGCCCTGAGTCTCAGGAGAAGGGCGGCATATAAATATAAAAAATAATAATAATAATAATAAAAAGAGTTGAACCGTGGGGTCCTTGGTGCTCCAAGAACTTGGTGGTTTTCTTGCAGACATGATTAGGAAGAGGATCAGTGCAAGAAAAGAATGGAGTTTGTGGAGAAGAGGAGGAGGGGGAGGAGGAGGGGGAGGACGACGATGACTGTGGCATCCTTGGGGCTCTCTGAGCTTGGTGGTTCTCTTCCAGATATTACATTACCTAACTAGGTAACAGCATCACTGCTAGAACCCTAATCCTTATCCATTGCCTTCTAGCACTGAAGATGCTATCTAGTTGGATCATGAAACATATACAAGAAAACCACCAAGTTCAGAGAGCCCACATAGTCGTCGTCATCGTTGTCCTCCTCCTCCTCCTCCTCCTCCTCCTCCTCCTCCTCCTCCTCCTCCTCCTCCTTTTTTATGTTCCCCTGGTCTACATATTCTTCCTCCTCCCCTTTCTCTTCTAATAGGAAAACCTCACCCTTTCGAGCACTGATACCATTGTCTAGTTGGGTCATGAAACATCTGCAAGAAAACCACCAAGCTCAGGAAGTCCACATAATCATCGTCCTCCTCCTCGCTTATGTTTCCCTGGTCTCCCTATTCTTCCTCCTCCTCCTCCTCCTCCTCCTCCTCCTCCTTTTTTATGTTCCCCTGGTCTACATATTCTTCCTCCTCCCCTTTCTCTTCTAATAGGAAAACCTCACCCTTTCGAGCACTGATACCATTGTCTAGTTGGGTCATGAAACATCTGCAAGAAAACCACCAAGCTCAGGAAGTCCACATAATCATCGTCCTCCTCCTCGCTTATGTTTCCCTGGTCTCCCTATTCTTCCTCTTCCTCCTCCTCCTCCTCCTCCTCCTCTTCTAATAGGAAATCCCCACCCTTTCGAGCACTGATAACGTCGTCCAGCTGGATCATGAAACATATGCAAGAAAACCACCAAGCTCAGAGAGCATCAAGGACTCCACAATCCCTCTTCTCCCCGTCCTCCTCCTCTTCCTCCTCCTCTCCACAAACCTCACTCCTTCCTAGTACTGATAATGT
>WNWU01013585.1:3104859-3124051 GCA_012654045.1 Ptyas mucosa
CATTCCCTCCCCACTCCAGGGGGAAAGATCCTGCAAAATCCCCATTCCCTCCCCACTTCAGGGGGAAAGATCCTGCAAAATCCCCATTCCCTCCCCACTCCAGGGGGAAAGATCCTGCAAAATCCCCATTCCCTCCCCACTTCAGGGGGAAAGATCCTGCAAAATCCCCATTCCCTCCCCACTCCAGGGGGAAAGATCCTGCAAAATCCCCATTCCCTCCCCACTTCAGGGGGAAAGATCCTGCAAAATCCCCATTCCCTCCCCACTCCAGAGGGAAGGACCCTGCAAAATCCCCATTCCCTCCCACTCCTGGGGGAAAAATACTGCCAAATCCCCATTCTCACCCCACTCTGGGGCCAGCCAGAGGTGATATTTGCCAGTTCTCTGAATTGCTCAAAATTTCCACTACAGAACCTGTCAGAACCTGCTGGATTTCCCCCCTGAATAAACAGTTTCTAAAACTCAATAAAAATATAGGAAAACCTTGAAAAGGGGGCTGCAGGAAGATGGATGATTTTCAGGTTTGGGATAAGAAAATTAAGGCAGTTAGTCCTTGACTTACAACAATTCATTTAGTGACCATTCGAAGTTACAACAGCACCGAAAAAAGTGACTTATGACTACTTTTCACAATTGTGACTGTTGCAGCATCCCTTAACGTCAGGTGATCAAAATTCGGAGGCTTGGCAACGAGTTCGCAATTTATGACGGTTGCAGTGTCTCCCGGAGATCACCTGATCTCCTTTTGTGACCTTCTGACAAGCAAAGTCAATCGGGAAGCCACATTCAGTCAGCAACTGTGATACTCACTTAATAACTGCAGGGATTCACTTAACAACCGGGTCCAGAAAGTTTGTAAAATGTGGCAAAGCTCGCTTGACAAATGTTTCGCTGAGCAACAGAAACCTTGGGCTCGGTTCGGTCACAAGTCGAGGACAATGAGAATCGGTGGAAAGCAGTGGAGAATTATCCAGATGTTGCTCAGGATCTGCTACCAAAGTGTAGCGTAGAATCGGGAATGGCCTTGGGGGACAAAGGGTGGAAATACAACACAGGGAACTATCAGATAAAAGAAATTACGGGGAGCCCTCAGCTACATAACAGACAGGGAAAGAAATTTTAAAAAGGTTATGAGGCCAGCAAGATTCCTTCAATGTAGCCTTACGATAAACAGAATTAACTCATCATGTCCTGTTTTCTGCCTGGCCTGTTTGGGGGGCAGACACCAATCCTAGGGAACTCAAAAGTTTAATTTTCATAAAACTTTTATTTTATTTTTATTTGCATCCAGGTCTGTTTCTTGCGATGAAAGGGGTTTTATTTGTGTGTTTATCATATTATATAGCCGCTCTTACGCAGCTACAGATGTCACCCTGGCCTGGGTGATAAAAAGCAAAACAATCTTAAATAGTCTTAAAAACCTTAACTAATTAAAAACATAAATATAAGTGAAACCATGGGAGATGGCCTTTAATGTCTTCTGTGGAATATAGCCACTCTGCAGGACAGCCAGTTTGGTCTAGTGGTTAAGGCGCCTGGCTAGAAACCAGGAGACGGAGAGTTCTAGTTCTGCCTTAGGCATGAAAGCTGGCTGGGTGAGTTTGGGCCAATCACTAGGAGATGGTGAGTTCTAGTCCCATTTTAGGCGCAAAAGTTGACTGGGAGACTGGGCCAATCACCAGGAGACGGTGAGTTCTAGTCCCATTTTAGGCACAAAAGTCGAGACTGGGCCAATCACCAGGAGACGGTGAGTTCTAGAATCACATTAGTTACGAAAGCTGGGTGAGAGACTCTGGGCCAATCACTCAGAGACAGTGAGTTCTAGTCCCATTTTAGGCACAAAAGTCGACTGGGAGACTAGGCCAATCACCGAGAGATAGTGAGTTCTAGTCCAGACTCAGGCTGGGTGACTTTGGGTGTCTCAGCCTACCTGCCTGACAGGGAAAAATAGGAGGGCAAACGAATATTATGTAGGTTTGTCATCTTGAGTTACTTATAAAAATAATAAATTTAGGATTTAAAAGATTTGATCTTTAAAAAAAAACACAACTATTCCCATGGGATCTCCAGGTCAGCGAGTTTTAAGGGATTGCTGGAAAATCAATAGGGTTGCTTCCAATCTAGCTTTGGAGGAGAAGGCTAGTCCACAAGAAAAACACAATCCACAGCTACAGTATAGGTGGTACCTGGCTCAATAGTAGTATCTGTGAGAGGGATCTTGGAGTCCTATTGGACAACAATTTAAATAGGAGCCAGCCGTGTGCAGCAGCTGCCAAAAAAGCCAACACAGTTCTAGGCTGCATAAACAGGATAGAATCAAGATCACATGAAGTGTTAATACCACTTTATAAGGCCTTGGGAAGGCCACACTTGGAATATTGCATCCAGTCTTGTCACCACGATGTAAAAAAGATGTTGAGACTCTAGAAAGGATGCAGAGAAGAGCAAGAAAGATGATTAGGGGACTAGATATATGAAGAACGGTTGCAGGAACTGGGTATGTCTGGTTTAATGAAAAGAAGGACTAGGGGAGACATGATGGCAGTGTTCCAATATCTCAGGGGTTGCCACAAAGAAGAGGGAATCAAGCTATTCTCCAAAGCACCTGAGGGCAGGACAAGAAACAATGGGTGGAAACTCATCAAGGAGAATAGCAATTTGGAACTAAGAAGAAATTTCCTGACAGTGAGAACAATTTATCAGTGGAACAACTTGCCTCCAGATGTTCTAAATGCTGCACCAATGGAAGTTTTTAAGAAGATGTTGGATAACCATTTGTCTGAAATGGTATAGAGTTTCCTGCCAGAGCAAAGGGTTGGACTAGAAGACCTCCAAGGTCCCTTCCAACTGTAACAAGACATGTTCCAGAGCAGAGAAGCCCCCTCCCCCACTGAATTCCTTTAGTTAAGGATATTCAAATTCATACATTTTTATCCTGGGATTGAGAAACTCTAAAATGCTGTGAGAAGATCATCGGTTGACTAACGGTAGACATCTTGATGGCCTCCAGATGTTTTGGATTGCTGCACTCTGGCCATTGGCTGTGAGATGTTTGCAAGTACTGAAAACTGACCTCTAAAACATCTGGAAGTCAACTACGGCCCAACCCTGCCCAAGTCAGTTGGTTAAATTGCTGGGACCTGGAAGTTCATGGTGAACCAGAAGCTGTGTGAGATAGTGGTTCTCAGGAGAAATTAAGTTGTGGGGCCGAGGAGCTAAACAGAAGTCAGGAGCAAGTAATAATTAAGGAGGGGGGAAAAATTGTCAAGACTAAAAAAAATAAAATGAAATCGGTAAAGGAAGACCTTATCTGTTCCTTTTGTTCCTATGTAGCATCGTCAGTGATAGAAGGGAGGGGGCTTGGAGGAAGAGGAGGGGAAGTGGGAGGGGGAGGAGGAGGAAGACTGATTTACTTAACATCTGTGGCAAGAAAGGTAAGAAAATGGGGTGAAATTCACTTAACAACTGTCTTGCTTAACAATGGGAATTTTGGGCTCTGTTCTGGTTGTAAATTAAGTTACCTGCATTTCTGACTTCAATGTTGCTGGAAAAAATCGTTCCCCCCCCCCCCCCCCCCGCACTAGATAAGCCTCTGATTTTAAGCCAAGCAACCTCCTTTGCCATCATTGCTTTCCCACAAAAGTCCGTCAGTTTAGCTAAAGACTCTAAGAGAGAAAAAAATTACATGAAAAATAAAATAAAGAGGAAGCACAACTTAATCTGCTTTAATGTGGCGTCGCTGCGAGAAAATAAAATGCGGGCGCCAGAGAGCAACAGATTTGTTAAACCAACCTGCACTGGATACAGATTGGATTTTGCCGTACCAAGATGAGCTGTAAGGCTTAACTGATCCACCAGCAGACAATTCTGATTTAAGGTTCAATTTATAATCTCTGAGCACAGCAGGCTTCAGATTTTCCTCTAGGTGGAGAAGTGTTTCTGAACCTCAGCATCTTTAAAATGTGAGGACATCGACTCCCAGAATCCCCCAGCCAGCATGCTTTAAGAGGGGAGGACTTCACCTCCCAGAATCCCCCAGTCTATCTGCTGTAAGGTGTGCAGATTTTGACTCCCAAAATCCCGCAACCAGCAAACTTTAAAGTGTGCAGACTTCGATTCCCAGAATTCCCCTGCAAATGTTTTTTTTAATTATTTACATTTTTAAAGACTTTTTTTTCTTTCCAAATCCTCAAATTTTTAGGATGTCTGGACCAACTCCTAAAATTTCCCAGCTATTATGCTTCAAGATGGATAGACTTCATCTCCCAGAATTCCCTAGCAAATATGCTTTAAGAGGCATGGACTTCATCTCCCAGAATCCCCCAGCCAGTATGCTTTAAGAGGGGAGGACTTCACCTCCCAGAATCCCCCAGCCAGCATGCTTATAGAGGGGTGGACTTCAGGACTCAAAATTCCGTATCTTGGAAGAAGAAGAAAAAAGCACTTCTGTTTTTTTAATTATTTACATTTTTAAAGACTTTTTTTTTTCTTCCCAAATCCTCAAATCCAACTCTTGGGAGGTTCAAAACAGTCAAGATAGTGGTTTTGATTGCATTTCCTTTTTTGACCCTCTCTGCAGACTCCTTTGCTTGATTTAAAATGCAGGAAGAAAAGGGAGGCTTCAGAAAAGTGTCTTTCGTAGAGAATAATTTCATTTAAATCTTTTTTTTAAAAAAGCGAAACGAATAGCATGCCAACGATGTGGCTGAGAAATTTACATTATTCTCTGGAAAAAAAAAATAGCTGAGCCGGCCTCACCTCTATTTGTGCTTAAGAACAGGATAAAGAATTATGAAAATCTCTTTTGTAATCTGTTTGGGGATCTCTTAGGAAGAGTACATAGATTTTAGCAGCACAAACTTGAACCTGTTTATGCAACTTGGGTTGCGAAACAAATCAGCCATAAATTTCCATGGCAATATATGTGTGTGTGTGTGTGTGTATTTAATTTTTAAATCCACCCATCCATTTGTCGAAGGATAAATGTCACTTCTGAAATAACTCGACTTCGTTCCATTTTGGAACGGAATTTATTTTTCTCAAATCAAAACTCCGTCCACCTAAGACATTTATTGATGCATCTAAATGGTTTCCTGTTTCTGAAAACTGGGCTTGGTTGGAAATTTATACAAATGGAGAAGATCCGAGAAACTTTTTTGGGCTTTTGACTAATTACTGTGTTTATTTGGAGGAGCTGTGTTTAAAAAAAGGTTTGTCAGCTAGGGAAAATCCAGAAGAAAAATGGATGTTTTTTTTTTTAAATTGAATTATTATGAAACAATAACAGAGAAAAAGGTCCAAATATTTTCTGAGGGGCTGCAACAATATGCTTCCAAGCTACGGTTGAAACCTCCAGACTTTTCAGTTTCAAAATACAGTCCTCAACTTACAATTCTTTGTTTAGGGACCGTTCGAAGTTACAATGGCACTGAAAAAAGTGACTTACACAGGTAATCCTCGCGTTACAGCAGTTCGTTTAGTGACCGTTTGAGGTTGCAATGACACTGAAAAAACGACTTATGACTGTTTTTCACACTTATGACCGATGCAGGGTTCTTAGGGTCACACAATCAAAATTCAGAGGTTTGATAGCGATTCATATTTAATATGGCTGCAATTTCCCCTTTTGCGACCTTCTGACAAACAAAAGCTATGGGGAAGCCAGATTCACTTAACAACCGTGTGGCTAATATAACAACTGCAGTGATTTGCTTAAAAACAGTGGCAAGAAAGCTGGAAAAAATGGGGCAAAGCTTTCCGAACAACTGTCTCACTTTGCAACGGAAATATGGGACTCAATTGGGGTCGTAAGTCAAGGACTCCATGCATTGTGCTCTTTTCCCCTTCCTCTATGCATCCCGTAGAGGTGGAGCAGGGGTGCTGTGCATGTGTCTAATTGTGTGCTTATTTGGGTGTGCCAAGGAAACAAAACCTTTTTTATTGTTGCATTCGCACAGTGTGTCTGTATACAATGCCTCCCCTGAGAATCACATTTCAACATTTGGGATCTGTCACTTTTTGAACCGCTGTGTTTATAATGTTGATTTTAGTGTTGTGTTTATGGATGTTCTAAGGAAAGGGTTTTTTTTTTTTTAAATGTGGTTTCCGTAAACCTTAATTGCTAGTTCAAATGTTGGCTGTCATAGATTTGACCTTTTTAATGTACTCTTTGTGGCTTGTACGGATGCCCAGCCGGCCAATTATTGGGTGGTTTAAAAAGCTTTTCCAGGAGTAAAATTGGAGTCGGAAATACTATGCCTTGTGCAATATTTTCTAAAGACGGAGTGAAGAATGAAACGTCGCAGCTGGGATGCCTGTTTTTCATTGTTGGGTTTGCTAGAGGATCATGTAAGCTCACCAGGAGACTGTGAGTTCTAGTCCTGCCTGAAGCATGAAACTTGGCTGGATGACTTTGGGACAATTACCAGGAGACGGTGAGTTCTAGTCCTGCCTGAAGCATGAAAGCTGGTTGGGTGACTATGGGCCAATCAGCAGGAGACGGTGAGTTCTAGTCCTGCCTGAGGTATGAAAGCCAGCTGGGTGACTTTGCATATATTAATTCCGGAGGTTTTAAAAGCTAAAGTGCCACTGAAACCAGGGATTTTAACTTTTGGGATTTAGGGAAAGCAACTGGAAAAAAAAACCAGCCATGTAATTTTGCTTTTATATACCATAACTGCACTGGGATTATAATTTGAAACTTTGAACAGATGTTAAATGAGCAGTTGCATGGATTTTCTTTGGTAGATACAGATAGGAATGCCAAAAGGATCATTAATCCAAAGCAATTTTCCCCAAGAGGGTATGCACTAGATATGTTGGACTACAAGTCCAATCATGCTGCGCCACCTTCAGCAAAGTCTCCAGGATGTTCAAAGATGTTAGCAGGTTTTTCCCCCCCAATCTTCTCTGCAAATTTATTTATTTTTTATTTTTTTTATTTTTATTCTTATTTATATGCCGCCCTTCTCCAGAGACTCAGGGCAGCTTACAATGCGCTAAGCAATAGCCTTCATACTTTTGTATATTTATACAAAGTCAGCTTATTGCCCCCACAATCTGGGTCCTCAAATACAGGTAATCCTTGACTTACAACGCTTCAGTTCTAAGTATGAAAAATAACCATACATCATTTTTTTTTCAGTGCCGTTCTAACAGTCACTGAACAGATTGTTGTAAATCAAGGACTACCTTTTTAACTGATCCCATTAAGAGCCTTTAAGATGCTCAAATTTGTTCCCATCACCCTAGTGAGCGTACAGTGGATGATGGGCACCCAAGTCCAGCATTTCTGGACGAGCACCCAGCGGTGAAAAATGAGAAGGAATTCAGGGTGGAAAAATTAAAAGGAACGGAGACCAAAAATGCATATACAGCACAGTATTTAAAAACATAGAAGTTCCTTTCAGTTCAGTTGAAAAACTATAAATAGCTCGGAGGAATACAACTAAAATAGACACTAAAAACTTACAAGGAAAGGACGGGTTTAATCTAACTTCTATACAGATAGTTCTCGACTTACAACAGTTCATTTCATTTAGTGACCTTTTGAGGTTAGAACAGCACTGAAAAAAACTGACTTACGACCATTTTTCACACTTACAGCTGTTGAAGCACTCCCCATGGTCGCATGATCAAAATTCAGAGGTTTGGCAACTGACTCGTATTTATGACGGTTGCAGTGTCCCAGGGTCATGTGATCAACTTTTCAGACCTCCTGACAGGCAAAGTCAACGGGAAAGCCTGATTCACTTAACCACCGTGTTACTAACTTAACCACTGCAGTGATTCACTTAACAACTGTGGCAAGAAAGGGCATAAAATAGGGCAAGTCTCACTTATCAATTGTCTCGCTTAACAACGGGAATTTGAGGCCCAATTGTGGTCGTAACTCAAGGACTATCTGTTAGAAATTCCCCTAGAACTAGATGATTGGGTGGGCTACAAAGAGAACAATTCAGCACCCTAAAAAAATGTAGAGGCCTTAATAAAATAGCATTTGTATTATAAAAAAGAAGAGTACAGGGATGTAACTTTAAAGAGAGAGAGAGATTATATTTCTCTTATAAATGCTGTGAAGAATATCAGAATAACAGATTTAAACATAAATAAAAGGCTAAAACATACGAAAACGATTGCTGGAATTGGGTAGGTCTAGTAGTCTCAATGAAAAGAGTGATAGTTGTGTTCTGATATTTGAGGGGCTGCCCCCAAAGAACAGCGGGGGGGGGGGAGTCAACCTATTTCCCAAAGCACCTGAAGGCAGGACATTAGAAGTAATGGATGGAAACTTATTAAGGAGAGAACCAACCTAAATTACGGAGAAACTTCCTAGCAATGAGAGCAATCCATCAGCACAATGGCGTGCCTTCAGAAGTTGTGGGTGCTCCATCACTGGAGATTTTCTGGAAGAGAGAACACTCATTTGTCTGAAATGATATAGGGTCGTGATGGCGAATGGCACACAGAACCGTATCAGTGGGCATGCAAGCTCAGCTGATTTTTGGGCTTTCTGGGCCCACCAGAAATCAGGAAACAAGGCCGTTTTTGCCCTCCCCAGGCTCCTGGGAAGACTCTGGAGCCTGGGGAGGGCGAAAAACGGGCCTACCAGGACCACCGTGCCATCAAATGCTGAAAGTGGGGGGAGCGTGGGGGAGTTGGGGCGCATAGAATTATGGGTGTGGGCCCATGCACACGCGACCACCCGCATTCCCCCTACTTTCAAGCAGGGTCTCCTGCTTGAGGATGGGGTCTAACTAGAAGCTCTCCAAGGTTCCTTCCAACTCTGTCCTTTTTTTTCAACTCGGGTTATTCTGTTATATAAATTTAAAAATAGAGCTCAAAATTTTACAGACCTCCCCTTTTGAATATTTGTGCAATATATTAAGATATTCTCATAGCAGGGAGGCAGGCAGTCAGGCAGGAAAAAGGGGGAGGGAAGGAAGGAAGGAAGGGAGGAAGGGAGGAGAAAAAGGAATTTTAGTCCTGGCCTGTGATTCCCAAGACACCACACCATCCTCCAAGCATCTGGCAGCAATGTTGTTGCACAACAGCAAGTGGACGCACAGATGACCAATTTGCAGAGTGTTATGATACAGCCCAGCACAACAGTTGGGGCAAATCCTGCTCCCACCTGCCTGAATCTTTCCGGGAAGCTCCCACGGGAAACCCAGAGCAATATCTGAGCTACCATCTGCGGTTCAGCCTCAGGTTGAGGCAACATCTGCCCCAGCTGTTGGGCTGGGCTGTGTCATAACACTCTGCAAATTGGTCATCTGTGCAACATTAATTTTGGGCTCGATTGTGGTCGTAAGTCGAGGACTACCTGTATGGAGAGTCCTTGACTTACAACTATTCTTTTAGTGAATCCATCACACTTCTAGTGATGAAGATGTGGGTACCACTACTACAGACACAACCGATTGACAGCATGCCTTGTGTGGTCTTGTGAAGCTATCGGCAGAAGAAGAGAGTAACGAAACTACACTTGGTTCCCATAGTCTGTTTCCCCCAAGAACCTGGGGGCGGGGATGTATCTGACAGGAAGGGTGATGTTGTGGTATGTGGGAATGACCTTGGAGGCAGGAGGAAGAGATGCTGCCTATGGAACGGTTAGATAAGAGGAAGCGTAGCCCACAGCTGCATACAAAGAACGGTTACAGGAACTGGGCCTGGCTAGTCTAGTGAAGAGAAGGACCAGGGGAGACATGATAGCAGCGTTCCAATATTTGAGGGGCTGCCATAGAGAGGAGGGGGTCAAGATATTTTCCAAAGCACCCGAAGACCAGAAGAAGAAATAATGGATGGAAACTGAACAAGGAGAGATTCAACCTGGAAATAAGGAGGAATTTCCTGACAATGAGAGCCATCAACTCAGGGAACAGAAGTTGCCTTCAGAAGTTGTGGGAGCTTCATCACTGGAGGTTTTCAAGAAGGGACTGGGCAGCCATCTGTCAGAAATGGTGTAGGGTCTGCTTGGGTTGGGGTTGGACTAGATGACCTACAAGATCCCTTCCAACTCTGGTAATCTATAATCTGTAATCTCCACCTCCTCCTCTCCACAAACCCCCCTTCCCTTCTAGCACTGATGGTATTACATAGGTGGGTCATGAAATGTCCCGGTATAGTCAACAGGTACCATCACTGACAATTGGGGATGAGATCTTACTTCCCACAGAGAGGGCTCACAACTTGGGTGTCCTCCTGGATTCACGGCTATCTTTAGAAGAGCACATGACGGCCGTGGCCAGGGGGGCCTTTAATCAGGTTCACCTGATCTACCAGTTCCATCCCTTTCTGGATCGGGACGCCTTGCGCACAGTCACTCATGCCCTAGTCACCTCCTGTATGGACTACTGTAATGCTCTCTACATGGGGCTCCCCTTGAAGAGCACCCACAGGCTCCAGCTGGTCCAGAATGTAGCCGCGCGGGTGATTATAGGCGCAACTCGTTGCGCCCATGTAACACCTCTCCTGCGCGAGCTGCACTGGCTCCCGGCGGTCTTCCAGCTGCGATTCAAGGTCATCACCTTTAAAGCGCTCCATGGCTTAGGACCTGGGTACCTACGAGACCGTCTTTGGCCACCAATAGCCTCCCACCGACCAGTTCGTTCTCACAGGGAGGGACTACGTCAGTCAAAATATGCCGACTGGCGACTCCCAGGGGGAGGGCCTTCTCTGTGAGGGCTCCAACCCTTTGGAATGAACTGCCCCCGGAGATACGGAACATCCCTGATCTCCGTGCTTTCCGCCGGGCCCTCAAGACCCTGTTGTTCCAACAGGCGAGGCTAAACATATGAACATGTGAATGATCTTTTAAAATGTTATCTAATTCTGGGTTTTATTTAATGGACCAAACTAAGTAATAATTTTAATTAGCAATTTTATGATGTTTGTATGTCTATATTCTTCTTGGTTGTACACCGCCTTGAGTCCTACGGGAGAAAGGCGGTATAGAAATATAAATAATAAATAAATAAATGTCTGCAAGAAAACCACTAAGCTCAGAGAGCACCAAGGACTCCACAGTTCCACTCCGAGCTACAAATATCCTCTTCTCGGGTAGAATTGGCATATCTGCATCAGTTTTCGGTCTGATATGCCTGGGAAAGCTGAGATTAGTTCAAATTCAGCCACCCCAAATATTTAACAACCTAATGGTGTACAAAGTGCAGTGATGTGGAAATATTTATTCAGAGAATATGACTTTATTGGCAAACAGATCATATCATAATGGAGTTATTACAGTTTCAGCGCCCGGAAATGTTGCCAATTGATCTTGCCTGGATTTGTCAAGGATTTTTAATAGTTGGTGGGGCGGGTGTCCGAAACCCCACCTGGAATTTCGGGAGGAAATATGAACGTAAAAGGCAGTTGCTGCGGAGGTAGTTCTCGACTTACGACCATTCATTAAGTGACCATTCACAGCTACAACGGCACAGAGAAAAATTAGCATTTTTCGCATCACGGTTGCAGCCTCCCCACAGTTATGTGATCAAAATTCACTTTCTTGACAACTGTCTCATACTTACGACGGTTGCAGTGTCCCTGGGGGTCATGCGATCCACTTTTGCGACCTTTTGTCAACGGAGGAAGCCAGATTCATTTAACAACCGTATTAATAACTTAACAACTGCCATGATTCATTTTGCAACTGTGGCAAGAGAGGTCGTAAAAGCAGGCAAAACTCACTTAAGAACGGTTTCTTAAGAACTGAATAACAAACGGTTTCTAACTTTTTTCCTCTGGATGTTTTTTTGTAGGTTTCCGGAATAACTCCAGAGTGCGCCATCATGCTAGCCATTGAGGCTGAACGAGAGAAATGCGTGAGATACTCCAGTTCGGATAATCTGACTTTAGGTAAGAAGTTGGACAACCTTTTCATCTCCTTAAAAACAGTGAAAACATCAGTACTGCAGGCCACTTCTGCTGATTGCCGGCTGACTGCAATTTGGCAGTTCGATTCTCACCGGCTCAAAGTTGACTCAGCCTTCCATCCGCCTTCCGAGGTCGGTAAAATGAGGACCCAGATTGTTGGGGGCCAGAGACTGACTCTGTAAACTGCCTAGAGACGGCTGTGAAAGCACTGTGAAGAGTCTAAGTGGTAGTGCTATTGCTGTTTCTGGCACAGAGTTATGACTCCAGCCATTTCTTATTAGGGAATTGGGTTGTCGTGTGAGCAAAGACATTTCTGAACAAACATCCATTTCTGAGAGCCATCATTCATGGTATGCAGCAGTGGTGGGTTTCAAAAAATTTTACGACCGGTTCTGTGGGTGTGGCTTGGTGGGCGTGGCATGGTTTGGTAGGCGTGGGTTGGTGGGCGTGGCAGGGGAAAGATACTGTAAAATCTCCATGCCCACCCCAATCCAGGGGAAGGATACTGCAAAATCCCCATTTCATGGTTCTCTATGGATATTTAGCTACGGAATGAATGCGAGAGGTGGCATTCAGCCAGTTCGTAGTATGCTTGGTGGGCGTGGCATGGCTTGGTGGGTGTGGCTTGGTGGGCACGGCAGGGGAAGGTTACTGCAAAATCCCCATTTCCTCCCGATCAGCTGGGACTCAGGAGGCAGAGAATAGATGGGGGCGGGGCCAGTCAGAATTTTTACTACCGCTTCTCCGAACCACTCAAAATGTCCGCTACCGGTTCTCCAGAACTGGTCAGAACCTGCTGAAACCCACCTCTGAGTCTGCACGGTGGTCAGCTCTTCAGTTATTAATTCGGAAGTTCAAACATTGGTCTGTCTGAAAAAACAGGTGAGATACAGCACAGGTGGTCCTCAATTTATAAACCACTCCTTTAGCGACTATTTGAAGTTACAACAGCACTAAAAAAAGGTGACTTATGACCGTTTTTCACACTTACGACCATTGCAGTGTCACATGATCAAAATTTGGATGCTTCATATTTATGACGGTGGGATGCTGTGATCCTCCTTTTGAGACTTTCTGATAAGCAGAGTCAATGGGAAAGTCAGATTCACTTCAAAACCATGCGACTAAGTTAGTAACTGCAGTGATTCACTTAACAGCTGTCACGGGAAAGGTCTTAAGATGAGGCCAAATTCACTTAACAAATGTTTTGCTTAACAACTGAAATTTTGGGCTCAATTGTGGTCGTAAGTCGAGGATCTACCTGTGTTTTTGTTCTTTAAAATTTCCGTGATATTATATAAACCTGTGGAATCTCTGAACAATCGCTCAGTTTTGCCTCACTCATTAAATTCTTCCTGATTTTAACTTGATGAAAAATAAGGAAGTTAGAGAACAGCAGAATTATTGTATTATTGTTTAATTCAGGAACTGAATTAACGTCTATTAAATCACTTAAATTGTGCTGTTGTTAGGCAACTTTAATATCACACATCAATAGACTTCCAGTTGTGTTTTTCCTGGCAATACTTTATTTATATATGGGTAGTCCTCGATTTATGATTTAGCGATTTTTTTTTTTTTTTACCTTTAAAACCATTTTTTCTACAAGGTCTTCGGTGAAGAGGTTGGAAAAAAATGCTTTCAAAAGGCTCAGAGGATCAAATGTTGAGCCGCGCGATCATCGGTGGCTTTTTTTTTTTTTAACTTTTAAAAGCATTTTTTCGGCCGAAGAGGTTGTAGAAAAAATGCTTTTAAAAGTTAAAAAAAAAAGCCTCTGATGATTGTGCGGCTCAGCTGGGCATGGGAGGGGGGGGCGCAGCGATTTTTGCTACCGGTTCTCCAAACCACCCGCCTCCATCGCTACCGGATTGGGCGATCCGGTCTGAACCAGGAGCATTTCACCCCTGATCAGACCAATGTAGCTTCAGCCCGGTCTATCCAATGCAAAGAGGAAACATGCCAGTAGTTTGGGGAATGGCGTCAAGCTGGCCACACCCACCCAGTTGGCCACACCCACCCAGCCGGCCACGCACACCGAGCCCCCTGAAGTGAACCACAGCTGTGATGAGGCCCTCAATGAAATTGAGTTTGGTCTAGAAAGAGTGCAGAGAAGAGCAGCAAAGATGATTAGGTGTCTGGAGGCTAAAACATACAAAGAACGGTTGCGGGAACTGGGTTTGTTGTAATGAAAAGGAGGATTAGGGGTGACATGATGGCAAATATCTTCCAATATTTGAGGAGCTGCCCGAAAGTAGAGGTGAGTCAACCTATTCTCCAAAGCAGCTGAAGGCAGGACAAGAAGCAACGGATGGAAACTCATCAAGGAGAGAAGCAACTTAGAACTAAGGAGGAATTTCCTGACTGTCAGAACAATTAATCCGTGCAATGGAAGTTGCCTCCAGAAATTGTGGGTTCTCCATCACTGGGACGTTTCCAAGAAGGGATTGGACAGCCATTTTACTGGAGTGGTATAGGGGGGTTTCCTGCCCAAACAGGGGGTTGGACTAGAAGACCTCCAAGGTCCTTTCCGACTCTGTTATTCTGTTACACTTCCCTTCTTTCCGCGTCTCATCTGAGTCACCAAACTTGTTTGAGAGGTCAAAAGGAAGTTTAAGAACCTGAATAAGTTTGTCTGCAGAATAAACATTGCGCGCCGTGGGTTGGCATCGGCTGAAAAGAAACTTTCCCCGTTTCCACAAGATGTTTGTTTTTCACTTTACACAAGGTAAAAAAAAAAATGGGGTAAAAAAAAAAATGGCACACCGGGAGTCCTGTTGGTGCCAAGTGTTGTTTAATGATGGACAGGTACCCATAAACCAATGGATTCTGTTTTAAGCCTTCACCGAGCCAGCTGAGGCAAAATTAAAGACACAGCAGTCTCAGATAGTAACAGAATAACAGAGTTGGAAGGGACCTTGGAGGTCTTCTAGTCCAACCCTCTGTTCATGTTATCCTATCAGCAAGTCAGTAATAAATGGAATATTGAGAATTCCATGGGAACTCTACAAAGGCTTCTGGAAAACTTTCTAGTTTTCCAAATCCCTTGGGTTTTTTTTTTACTGCGGCCATATACAGGTCATCCTCGACTTACGACCACAGCTGAGCCCAAAATTTATGTTGCTCAGCGAGACATTCGTTAAGTGAGTTTTGCCCCCATTTTAAGAACTTTCTTGCTACCGTGGGAAGTGGCCGTTGCTAAATTAGTAACACGGTTGTTAAGCGAAACTGGCTTCCCCACTGATTTTGCTTGTCGGGAGGTCGCAAAGTGGGACACAGCGACCGTCATAAATGTGAGTCAGTTGGCAACTGTCTGAATTTTGATCATGTGACCGTGGGGATGGCTACAATGGTTGTAAGTGTGAAAAACGGTCATAAGTCACTTTTTTATTTTCTAGTACTAATAACTTTCCCTGTCAATGAGAGTTCTTGGCGATTCCTCGATTTGGCGGTTTGTTTGTTTTTTACTATTGGATTGTTTCTCTGAGTTGGTAGTTCCTTGACTGGGGTATAGTTTGCTTCCTGATTTTTGGTCTGGTATTAGTCTTGTGGTTAATCTCTGCTTATCTGAGTGTTGATTGCTGGCAAGGTGGTGTTTCGTCTTTTTGTTTCCCTTTTGGTGGTTTGATTGTCTCTTTTTGAATGGCATGTAGACGTTGTTTATCTCTCTGTGCCTGTTGATGGCTGAGTTGGTTGATATGTTGACAGGGTAAGCCACTTGACTAGGGTATAAAAAGAGGACAAATTCCACTCTCTCCTACCACTGATGACATACTGTAGCCTGGTCAGGTAATGAAGCATCTGCAAGAAAACAACCAAGGTCAGAGAACACCAAGGACCCCACCTCCTGCTCCCCCTCCTCCTCCTCCTCCTCCTCTCCGCAAAACCCACTCCCTTCTAGAATGGATGACGTTACCTACTTTGGTAATGAAACATCTGCAAATAAAATGAAAACCAGCAAAGCTCAAGAGAGCATCAAGTACCACAAAGTCCTTTTTCTCCTTCCCTTCCTCCTCCCTCTGCTCCTCTACTCCACACAGCCAACTCCCTTCTAGCATTGATGATGTTTCCTAACCTGGTAATGCAATGTTTGCAAAAACAACAACAACCAGGCTCAGAAAGTACCATGGACCCGACAATTTTCTTCCTCTTTTCCTCATCCTTGTCCTCGTCCTCCTCGTCCTTCTCTCTGCAAACCCCACTCCCTTCTAGAACTGATGATGTTACCTAGTTTGGTAATGAAATGTCTGGAAGAAATGACCCAGGTTCAGAGAGCACCAAGGATCCTATAGTTCAACTCCACGCTACAAATATTTTCTTCCATTGGTTTGGTCTTTATCTCTGAGCCAGCTTAAACTCAGGCAACTAACCTTCCCTGCAGTACAATCAGATGGCCACCAGGTGTCGCAAAGGGATGGGGAAAGGTGCCTCTTAGCTGCCATCTATGGGCTGTACTGTTAATTGCGAGTCAGCTCTGTAAATCTAGCTAGTATTTCCTACTTTAAATGCATTTCAGTAGGAGAAACTGTAACAAGTCCTTCGCTCCCCTCAAATCTAATACAGGTAGTCCTCAACTTACAACCATTCATTTTGTGACCGTTCGAAGTTTCAACGGCACTGGAAAAAATGATTTATGGCTGTTTTCCCACACTTACGACCGTTGTAGCATCCCCGTGTTCAAAGTTCAGATCGTTGGCAACTGGCTCATATTTATGACGGTCGCAGTGTTCCCGGGGTCATATCAACCCCTTTTGCGACCTTTGCGACAAGCAGAGTCAAGGGGGAAGCCAGATTCACTTAACAACCATGTGACTAATTCACTTAACCACTGTGGCAAGAAAAATGTCGTCAAGTGGGGCAGAACTCACATACCAAATTTCTCACTTAGCCACAGAAATTTGGGGGCTCAACCGTGGTCGTAAGTCGAGGACTATCTGCAAAATATGTCCTAGGCGGTTTTGCATAGAAACTGCCGGCTGTTTTTGTATCCTGTTGGTGGGAGGAATGATGGGGTTGCATCTATTTTGCGGTGCTAATTAAATGAGCAGCGTTTCCTTTAGGAAAGCAGTCGGCTATAATCAGGATAAAGTGAAAAACGCATTGGATCGAATCACCCTGTGATCCATCGCCTTGATTTAAGTTGATTCATCGCTTCAGACATGTTAAGTTTGCCCTGGGAGGAGTCATGCATCGCAACGGTCCAGCTTCACACTTCATCCATCATCTCCCACCCCCCCCCCCCACCCCCCCACTTCTCTCTTCTACCCTGAGATGCTGGTGATAAAAAGCAATCTCCTACTTATGAATCATTCAGGAAAGGGGATCATTATTAACCATCCCTGGTAGTCAATGCAGCATCGGTTTGGCACAATTACAGGCAGTCCTCGACTTACGACCAAAATCGGGACCAGGGTTTCCGTCGTTAAGCGAGTCGCAGCCAATTTTAGCACCTTTTTTTTTTTTGCCGCCGTTGTTAAGGGAATTTATGCAAACGTTAAGGGAATCCAGCTTCCTCCATAACATATGTCCGTTTTTCACAAATGTATCGCCATGGGCAGGTGATCAAAATTCAGATGCTTGGAAACTGGCATGTACTTATGACGGTTGCAGTGTCCCGGGGGAGGGGAGGATGTCGGTGTCACGTGATCGCCTTTTGTGAGCGATCCAATGAGCAAAGTCGACGGGGAAAGCCAAATTTAATACTCTGTACTACAGAGCCTGTAGTACAGTGGTTTAAAGCACCCTGTTATTAACATCTATTAACATCTGCTGCTTGCAATTACTGCAAGTTCGAATCCCACCAGGCTCAAGGTTGACTCAGCCTTCCATCCTTTCTAAGGCAGGTAAAATGAGGACCCAGTTTGTGGGGGCAATAAGCTGACTTTGTATAAATATACAAAAGTATGAAGGCTATTGCTTAATGCACTGTAAGCCGCCCTGAGTCTCCGGAGAAGGGCGGCATATAAATCAAATAAAAATAAATAAATAAAATAAATAATTAACAACCGGGTGAACCACTTCACAACTGCAATGATTCACTTAACAACCGTGGCAAGAGAGGTTGTAAAATGGAGCAAAACCTGCTTAACAACGGTCCTGTTTGGCAATGGAAATTTGGGGGCTCAATTGTGGTTGTAAGTCGAGGACTACCCGGATCCCCTTCCTCGCAATATGGCTTGTTTAATTTTAGCCTAGCAGACATGGTTGTTTATTACTTAACTTACCCAGCCGGATGGAGTTTATTCAACAAACCATGTTTAACCCAATCGTGGCTTAACACGAATGCATCAACCCAGCCCATGACTTCCTATGACCCAAATTTAGAAGCAGGGTTTGCTGAGAACGAGAAGCCCAAATCTATCCTTTAAAGGATAAAAGGAACATAGGCAGTCCTCAACTTACAACCCCAAAGTTTCCATCGTTAAAGCGAGACTGTGCCCCAGTTTACGACTTTCCTTGCCATGGTTGCTAAGTAAAATCACTGCAGTTGTTAAGTGATTAAGACACCGTTGTTAAGCGAATCCACTGACTTTGCGTGTCTTGACGGTCGCAAAAGGGGATCCCGTGACCCCACTGTAACCGTCATAAGTATGAGTCCATTGCCAAGCGTCTGAATTTTGATCACGTGATGCTGCGGAGGTTGCAAGTGCCGTGGATAGAGCCTTGGATAGTACAGTGGTCTAAAGCACCCTGTTATTAACATCAGCTGCCTGCAATTATTGCAGGTTCAAATCTCACCAAGGCTCAAGGTTGACTCAGCCTTCCATCCTTTCTAAGGTAGGTAAATTGAGGACCCAGTTTGTGGGGGCAATAAGCTGACTTTGTATAAATATACAAAAGTATGAAGGCTATTGCTTAACGCATTGTAAGCCGCCCTGAGTCTCTGGAGAAGGGCGGCATATAAATCAAATTAAAAAAAAAAGTGTGAAAAACGGTCGTATGTCGTTTTTTTTCTCCGTGTCCTTGTAACTTTCGAACGATTACTAAACGAATTGTTGTAAGTGGAGGAATTTCTATACTCGCTTTTCATGTCACAGCTGCCTTCTCAAAACTGAAGGACACAGTGTGACAGCTGTTTGGCCACCTCTGGGTCATTTGGTGATCCGGTCAGCGCTAACTGGTATCCCTGGGCATCGTTTCTTCCTTTTATCAAATATGTGCACAATTTCGGACACGAAATGTGTGCAGTCAGTTGGATGCTCAGTGTTCAGGCAGCTTGCAGCTCTTTTGTGTGCTTACACGCACACACACACAGACAAAGACACACACACACGTCCCCCGAAAAACCAAGAAACAGGGCAATGCCTCCCCCCCCCCC
>WNWU01013585.1:3126855-3140945 GCA_012654045.1 Ptyas mucosa
CTCCCTCCTTCCTTTCCTTTTCCCCTTCCCCTTTCCCTTCCCCTCTCATTTCCTTTCCTTCTACCCTTTCCTTGCTCCCTCCCTTCCTCCTTCCTCCTTTCTCCCTGTCACCTTCCTTTGTCCCTTCTTTCTCCCTCCCTCCCTTCTTCCCTCCTTCCTTCCTCCCTCCACTGCATGTTGCAAATAAATTATACACAGACCTCAACCCATCTATCCAAAGTGGAGCAGAATAAAACCAGTTTTTGTGTGGGAGAAATTGGCAAAAGAGCAAAACAAAACAGGCCCAGTTAAGGACATGCAGAGAAAAAAATATCTGAAAATGACAGAAAAGTGGTAGAAAAGAAGAAGGGGCCAGAAAAGACTGGGGGCAGTTAGACGATCTTCTAGATAGAATTCCAGTGGCCAGTAGTTCCACTGGCCGATCTGTTATGGAATGAAGAGATTGAGAGTCATCCCAAAGGGCAAACAGAATCAGATTTTATTATTGCAATAAGGTTCAGAGTCCGATTCATACCTGGAAGTCTGAACAAAATTATGGGTCGGGGACCCTGGTCTTTATACAGTTTCAAACAAAGGATTCTGTGAACTCAGCAGTTTTCATTTAGAAACATTTGTTACCTCAAAGAGACATTTCCTAATTACAAAAGTTCTTACATGTCTTGCCAAACAAATATAACTTTTCTGAAAATTATCTTTGGTGATAGAGACTCACTGTCTCATTTTGGTATCCTTGACATTTGTAACTTTCAAACAGTATGTCACCCAAGATATGGGTCTTTCTGACAGCGAGGGGTCCTCCCTTACAGAATATTGCTTATACAGAGGAGTTTGGCTGGCTTTTGTATTTTTACACTGGATACATTTGGAAAGGAATACTAGAAAGATGTCCAGTGGTCATTTAGTAGGTCCCCAATTCATCATCATCATTATTATTAGAGAGGGCCCTTCAGTGGTCATCTAGCTGGACCCGCATTTCCTACTTTAGATCCAATCCTGCAGCTCATTCTTATCTCCTTTATTTCTCCCTCTGAACCTTCCTCAACTCCTCCATTTCCAATCAATAAAAACAGCATTTAAAATATCACAGAAGGAAGCAACAAAACCTCCAAGTCCTGAATACAGATAGTCCTCAACTTACGACAGTTCGTTTAGTGACGGTTCGAAGTTAAAGCGGCACAGGGAAAAAAATGACCATTTTTTTCACACTTACGATCATTGTTAGCATCAGATGTTGAAAATTCAGACCCTCGGCAACCGACTCGTATTTATGACCGTTGCAATGTCCCAGAATTACGTGATTCCCCTTTTGCCACCTTCTGACAAGCAAAATCAATGGGGAAGCCGGATTCACGCTTAAATTCGTGACTAATTTAACAGCTGCTATGATTCACATCAAATGGGAAGAAATTCACTTAGCGACTGTCTCGCTTAGCAACAGAAATTTCGGGCTCAATTGTGGTCGTAAGCCAAGGACTGCCTGTATCTTCTGTAGCATTGTGTCTATCCTAAAGGAGTCTTACTTCTTAAGCTCGTTCCAAAGGCATTTTACAAATTCAGCATCGTATCGATTGCCTGAATAATTGAGATACTGTCCAAGTTCATTGCCTCTCCTCTTGCCTGCCGTGCAAAAAAATCCAATATTTGCTACGAGGAAGATTGGTGATGTGGGAAACCCCCCCCCCTTCCCGCTCCCTAGAAGATTGAAATATTTCGGGAAATTTTTTTTTTTTAAAAAAAGGCAGAATATTATATTTCCTTAAAGGAGAAATGGATAAACATGTTTTTAGAGGCAGAAAGCAACTCCCAAGTCTTTCTTAATAGCCCACGGCAGATGCCAGCACTTAAGGAGACAAAGAGCTTATCGGAAGAGGAAGACAACTATCTAGATGGCTCCATTCATAAGCAAAGCAAATACTGCCAGCAGAAGCCCCATTCAAGACAGGATATTTCGAAACTCCTTGCAGCAAAGTTCGACAGCTAATGAAAGCAGAATGGTAGGATTAGAACAAACAGTCCCTCACCCAAGATCCAATACAGGACGAAAGCCATTAAGCCACTATAGGAATTGCCCAACATCCTTTCAGAACACAAACCCCTTCATTGTGCCATCTCCAGAGCAGTCCGAATTTCACAGAAACCTATAAAGATCCATCCACTCCTTCAACCAGTTGGTCAGCTGCCCCAGAACCACGGACTCTGGTGGTTTTGCTTCATCAATAAACAGAATCTTTCTTTCCAATCGGCCTCCAGCCTCCATTTTATTTTCAGTGTCTTTCTTTCTCCCACCTTGGAACTAAACCAGATGGATTTTCCTTCCAACAGTGTGTTATATCATCCTGCTACTAAACGAATATTTTGTTTATTATTTTTTTAGCCCGGTAATAAAAATAGTTGACAGTCCAGAAAGAAAAGCTCGCGCTGGGGACTGCAAATTGCCTTCTCTCTCGAGCTTCTTCAGTAAAAATTCAATATTTGGCTTGGCTGAGTAAGTTATTGTGGGATTCTGTGTTTCGCCGGTTGAGTCAGTAAGCAAACAGAGATACGGCGTGTGAAACCGATCAATATCTAAGCAGAGAAAACTCAGGCAAGAACGTTATTCATTCACACACAGGGGAGTCCTCAACTTACGACCACAACGGGGTCCAGAATTTCCCTCGCTAAGCAAAGCAGTGGCTAAGCGAGACGCACCTGATTTTACGGCTGTTTTTGTCGTGGCCGTTAAATGAATCACTGCAGTTGTTAAATGAAACACGCGGTCGTTAAGCAGATCCGACTTCGCTTGTCAGGAGCTGATTAGGAAGGTCACAAATGGAGATCACATGAGCCCAGAAGGCTGAAACCGTCATAAGTATCAAAATTTGCCAAAATTTGTCTGAATTTTGATTAGGGGACTGCGAGGGATGTAACTGCGAGGACTGGGTTGTAAGCCACTTTTTTCTGTGCCGTTGTAACTTTGAACAGTCACTAATCGAGCGGTTGTAAGGTGAGGAATACTTGTACTGCAGATCACATCTATTAATGTGGTTGAAATTTACTGCAAACGGCAGTTCTCTGACAAGCAAAGTCAATTGGGAAGCCAGATTGTCTTGCTTAGCAACGGAAATTTTGGACTCAATTGTAGTCGTAAATTGAGGACTCCCTGTAACTTTATAAATCTGTGCCTCAGAAGAGCAAAGAGAATTCGGGAGTTCCTCTCGCTTCAGGTTTTTTTAAACCTAAGACGGGGGGGGGGGGGCCTCCAAATGAGGCAAGTTTAAGACTTGTGGACTTCAACTCCCAGAGTTCCCCATGCTGACTGAGGAATTCTGGGAGTTGAAGTCCACAAGTCTTAAGATGGCCATGTTTGGAGACCCCCCAGTCTAAGACCTCCAAAGGGTTGGATGGAACTGAGCAGGAACATTTTGTGGAAGGATCTAGAAAAGTGAGCCAACTCTGGAAATAGAGGCTGACTTTGGGGGTGGGGGAGAGAATCTGCTACAAAAAGGTGCTGATTGGAAGGTTCCTTGTTTGATTGATTGATTCAGTAAACCAATGGAAGACTGGAAAATTTGGTGAGAATCTCCCAATCTCCCAAAAGGAGCTCTGGTGGCTCAGCAGACTAAAGCAGTGTCATTAACTGTTATTAAGATCAGCTGCCTGCAATTACTGCAAGTTCAAATCCCACCAGGCCCAAGGTTGACTCAGCCTTCCATCCTTTCTAAGGTGGGTAAATTGAGGACCCGGATTGTGGGGGCAATAAGCTGACTTCGTATAAATATACAAAAGTATGAAGGCTATTGCTTAATGCATTGTAAGCTGCCCTGAGTCTCCGGAGAAGGGCGGCATATAAATCAAATTAAAAGAAAAAAAAATTTGCAGGCTGTGGAGATTCAGCCATGGAGGTATGGTGGGGATCTCATGGTGAGGATTTCATACTGGTGATGGGAATCTCATGGTGGAAATCTCCTACTGGTAATGGGAATCCCATGGTGGGGAATCTCATGCTGGTAGAGGATCTTGTAATAATTATGTGGATCTTGTGGGATTTCACCATGGGGATCTCATACTGATGATGTGGATTTTGTGATCTCATGGTGAGGAGTCACTGGTGGGGGAATTTCAGTGACTATTGGGATCTTGTGATGGGGATCTCATGGTGAGGATCTCATACCGGTGATTTTGTGATGGGGATCAATCTCATGGTGGAAACCCCAAGAGGAGGAATCTCTTATTGCGGGGATCTACTGATTGTGGGGGTATCGTGGTAGGATCCAATATGGAACCCGTAATGAGGATCTCCTACTGATGGTAGAGATCGCCTACTGATTATGGGGAACTTACGGTGGGGATCTTGTACTGGAGAGAGATCTCAAAGCGATTATAGGGATCTTGTGATGGGGAATTTCATACTGGTGATGGGGATCTCCTCATGGGGATCTGATACTACTAGCAGGAATTTCATGGTGGCATTTCTGTCTTTGATAATTAACTTATTTCCAACACTCGGGAAACATCCTTAGATAATAACAGAACAAAATAAGAGAATAACAGAGTAGGAAGGGACCTTGGAGGTCATCTAGTCCAACCCCAGGAGACCATACATCATATACCATGATTAGACACAAATGGCCATCCAGCCTCTTCTTAAAAAGCTCCAGTGGCGGAGTAGTCACACTATTTGGAGATATTTCTCATTTATAGACTCACCACCCAGTCAGTTATTCTGGGATACTTTCATCACTGAACAAAAATGAAAAAAACCTCCAGATGTGTTTACACAACACACTTGGTGACAGAAGCAGCTCATTTTTCAAGATTAGCTCAACCGACTGGATCACAAACTGACAAAATAGGCTAAAACACAAACACACACACACACAAATAAACAAATTAATCCAAATTTAGCCAGTGAAGCTGCTTGGTCCTCATTTGACCCGGGGAAGCATGTTTTTGTGTCACAAATATGACACAAATGCCCTTTATGGCACACTGCAAATTTTTTTCCCTCCCTTCCATTGGAAGGGTCTGCAAAACTTAGGACCAGAAACGCAAGCATGCAAAATACGTTAGTTAGTCCTTGACTTACGACCACAATTCAGCCCAAAGTTTCTGTTGCTAAGTGAGTCGGTTGTTCAGTAAATTATGCCCCATTTTACGACCTTTCTTGCCACCGTTGTTAAGTGAATTCCTGCAGTTGTAAGGCTAATCACATGGTTGTTGAGTGAATCTGGTTTTCCCCATGGACTTCGCTTGTCAGATGATCGCAAAATGGGATCGATCACGGGACTCCGGGACACTGCGACTGTCATAAACATGAATCAGTTGCCGAATGTCTGAATGTGGATCGTGCGACCATGGAGATGCTGCAAAGGTTGTAAGTGTGAAAAATGGTCCTGTAGGAAGAAATATCTTTCTGGGTTCTGCTCCAAGTGGGGAAAAAGACACTGGAAACATGGAGACTGCTTGGAAAGATGGTTTAATGGTGGACAGGCTCCCATGGTCTGAGTTCCTAAACAGAAAAGGGCAGATACAGCGAGTCTCCGGGTTTTATGCTCTCTCTGGCTTTGAACTTCCTGGGGCCCAGAAAGAGTATCCTGATTGGTTGTCAGACTCCCAGAAGGTGGGGGTCTCAGCTAGCCTTGCTGGCTGATGTAATCTTCCCAGGTGCCATGTGGTGAGTTTCTGTCCTAGATGGGTCCCATTGTGTTAGTTTCTGTCCTAAATGGGTCCTATTGTGTTGCAGATGATGGTCCATTGACAAAGATTTGAGTTTCTGCCTCTGGTCCATTGACAAAGGGTGTGGGAGGCAGGAAGATGGGAGCTGCTTCGTCTTTAAAACATGCTTCTCCATTTCTTATACAGGGAAACATAATATTCTGCCTTTTTAATATTTCCCAAAATATTTCATTCCCGTAGGAAAGGGGTGGGTGCTAAGGACAGTCCTAAGTCACTTTTTTTTCTGTGATGTTGTAACTTGGAACAGTTGCTGAATGAATTGATGTTAAGTGTAGGAGGACTACCTGTAAAAATGGAGCTGTTTGCAAAGTCCTTGTAAGAACGTGGTTGGATCGATGGATGCTTGTCAGAGGAGTGATTGATCATTCCTGTTTTTCAACGCACAACTCTTCCAGCCTCAGCCTTTTGCCAAGTCAGAGGTGACTCTCCTGCTTTTTCACAGTATTCTTTCCGAAATTGATGGAGGAGAATGTTTGCAGCTCAGGGTTGAACGGTGGGGTCCTTGGTGCTCTCTGAACTGGGTGGTTTTCTTGGAGATGTTTCATGACCCAACTATGTAACATCATCAGTGCTAGAAAGGAGTGGCCTTTTCTCTCCCTCCCCCCCCTCTCTCTGTCTGTCTCACAATGTTACCTAGCTTAGTAATGAAATGTCTGCAAGAAAACAACTAAGCTCAGAGGACACCAAGGATCGAGGGGGAGGGAAGGAGGAAAAGAGGAAGGGAAGAAGTGGGAGAAGAAGAAGGGAGGGAGGAAGGAAGAAAGAACAGGTAGAGGAAGGTGAACGGAGGAAGGGAGGGAGAAGGAAGGTAGGAAGGAGGAGTAGAGGAAGGAGAACAGAGGAAGGGAGGGAGGGAGAAAGGGAGGGGGAAGGAAGGAAGGAAGGAAGGAAGGAAGGAAGGAAGGAAGGAAGGAAGGAAGGAAGGAAGGCGGGCGGGCGGGCGGAGTAGAGGAAGGGGAACAAAGAAAGGGAGGGAGGGAGAAGGAAGGAAGAACGAAGGAAGGAAGGATCCTTCCTTCCTTCCTCTCTCTCTCTCTCTCTCCTTCTTTCTCTCTCCCTCCATCTCTCTCTCCTTCCCTTCTTTCTCTTCTTCTTCTCTCACTTCTTCCTGTTTTTCTCTTTTCTTCCCCCCCCCCCTTTGGTCCTTGGTGGCCTCTGACCTTAGTGATTGGCCCAAAGTCATCCAATCGGCTTTTGTGCCTAAAGTGGGACTAGAACATGAACTCAATTAAAACCTCAAAGCATGATGATGATGTTGTCTAGTTGGGTCATGAAACGTCTGCAAGAAAACCATTGTAACTTCAAATGATCAGTGGTTTTGTTGCACACGTTTCATGAACCAACTAGGTAACTTCATCAGTGCTAGAAGCCAAAACTCCCTTCCTTCCTTTCTTTCTTTCTCTTTCTTTCTTTCTTTTTTCTTTTCCTTTCTTTCCTTCCTTCCTTCCTTCCTTCCTTCCTTCCTTCCTTCCTTCCTTCCTTCTTTCTTTCTTTCTTTCTTTCTTTCTTTCTTTCTTTCTTCTGTATTCCACAACTCTGTAGTTTTCACTGAGGCCAAGTTCTAGTCCCATCCTAGGCATGAAAACCAATTGGAGAACTCTGGGTCAATCACCAGGAGACTGTGAGTTCTAGTCCCGCCTTAGACATGAATGTCAGCTGGGTGACTTTGGGCCAATCACTCACCTCAACCTAACGGGGTTGTTATAGGGGGAAGGAGTATTAGATACGCTCACCATCTTGCATTGTTTATAAAAAAAACTAATAGCGGAATATAAATTTCCAACAAGCCGGGCTGGCCTAACAAATCCTTTTAGATGATTTTAAATTGGTTTGTCTTTTTAAAATTTTGACCAACTGAGATATTCCTTTTAATTGTTCTTAATGTTTGTATTATGTGTTTTTACTTGGCTGTACACCGCCCTGAGTCCCCAGGGAGAAGGGCGGTATATAAATTCGAAATAAAATAAATAAAATAAAATAAAATAAATAAATATGTTATTCTTTTCCCATAGGTTGTGGAAGTCTCTGGGATAACATTAGTTGCTGGCCTGCCGTAAATTTTGGGGAAACGAAAGTGTTGTCCTGCCCAGTTGTTTTCACCTACTTTTCAAAATTTCAAGGTAAGTTAAGCTAAACTTTTTTTTTCTCCACCAATTGATCAGTGAAATTTTGTGCTGTGCATAAGGTTACAGTCTCTGGGGTGTAATCTACAAGTTGACCACAAGATGGCATGGAAGAGCAAAGAAACACCTCTGAACTCTTTGCTGCCCATCTAAAGATTTTCACAATTTTTGCAATTTAGGCGAAACTTTAATTCTCTAGTTTGGTGAATCTGGTGTCTTATAGTAGCACAGAAGCTACTATGCTACTAAAATCAGAGTGGGGTCTGATTTTGATGACCTTTTGTGCCATGGTTGTTAAGTGGGTCACTGTACTTGCTAAGCGAATCATGAGGTTGTTAAAAGAATCTGGCTTTCCCCTTTGACTTGGCTTATCAGAAGCCAGCTGAGAAGGTTGCAAATGGTGATCATGTGATCCTGAGACGCTGCAACCGTCATAAATACATGGTCCTAAGTGTGAGGACTGGTCATAAAATGCCTTTCCAGTCTTGTTGTAACTTCAAACGGTCACAGAGCGAATGGTTGTAAGTCAAGGACTATCTATATAAACTGCTCAGACTTAACACATGTTAAGATGGGCACTTAATAAATTTTACAAATAAATACAGGTAGTCCTCTAATTACGACCACAATTGAGCTCACAGTTTCTGTTGCTAAGTGAGACAGTCGTTCAGTGAGTTTTGCCTCATTTTACAACCTTTCTTGCCACAGTTGTTAAGTGGATCACTACAGTTGTTAAGTTAGTCACACAGTTGTTAAGTTTTCCCATTGACTTTCCTTGTCACATGGCCGCGAAAGGAGATCATATGACCCCGGGACAGTGCAACTGTCATAAGTACATGCCAGTTGCCAAGCATAATATTTATAACAATTGCGCTATTCCGGGGTCATGTGATCCCCTTTTGAGACCATCTGACAAGCAAAATTAGCAACGGTGGCCAGAACAATAATAAAATGTGGCAAAATTCATTTAATGACTGTCTCGCTTAGCAGTGGAAATTTTGGGCTCAATTGTGGTCGTAAGTCAAGAACTGCCAGTATAGCTTTACTAGAAAGTGGAATTAGCATACCTTATCTGATTCCTACCTTCTTTATCCTGCCAGACCGAAAATGGAAAAGATATATTTATTGTTTATTTATTTATTCATTGGTTCGATTTATATGCCGCCCTTCTCCGGAGACTCAGGGTGGCTTATAATGTGTTAAGCAATAGCCTTCATACTTTTGTACATACCTGCTTAGTAGGACTTAAAAGTCAGCTTATTGCCCTCACAATCCGGCTCCTCATTTTACCTACCTCGGAAGGATGGAAGGCTGAGTCAATCTTGAGCCTGGTGAGATTTGAACTCGCAGTAATTGCAGGCAGCTGGCAGCTAAGTGCTACTTAACAGCACTTTAGTCCGCTGCACCACCAAGGCTCTATAAATATCATACATCTTAAAGACTGTCAAAAGAGCAACCTTATCATTAGCAGCCAGGCAGTTGTTTTGTCGAAAGGACTAAGTTTTCCTCACACCAGGAGCCAATGATTAAATTATTCTTAGACAGGAAAAGGAAGGTGGAGAATATCTGCATTTAATGCTTGAATTGTGGGGTTTTTGCGACTCTCTGAGCCTGGTGGTTTCCTTGCAGGCGTTTCATGACCCAGCTAGGGAACATCATCAGTGCTAGAAAAGAAGGGGGACTGTGAGAAGGAGGAAGCGGGGAAAGAGGGGGAGGAGGAGGAGGAGGAAGAGGAGAAGGAAGAAGACTGGAGGGTATTTGGTGGTCTCTGAGCCTGGTTGGTTTTTAGCAGACATTTCATAACCCAACTAGGTAACCACATCAATGCTAGAAGGAAATAGGGGTTCTAGCTTCAAGCACCCTCGAAGTTAATATTCTTACCTGGTTGGGTTATGAAATGTTTGCAGGAAAGTAAACAAACTCAGAGACCAACAAGGATGCCACACTTTCTTACTTACCTGAGTACGGGAATTCCTCAATTTACAACTTATTGGTTAGTGACTGTTCTAAGCTGATCCCCCCCCCCCAAAAAAACCCTACATATAACCCAGATCTGACATTCTGACATCATCCGGACATTCCCCCACGGTCATGTGACTGAATTTTGGGTTCTTGACAACTGGCCTGCATTACGCCCATCGACAATTATGCCCACATAATTGCAGTTTACGATGTTTTTGCTGTAAACCAGCATCTTGTTTCCAACATACAAGTCTGATAAATAAATAAATGATTCCACATTTTTTTTAAAAAAATTCTGATTTATATGCCGCCCTTCTCCGGAGACTCAGGGCGGCTTACAATGCGCTAAGCAATAGCCTTCATACTTTTGTATATTTTATACAAAGTCAGCTTATTGCCCCCACAAACTGGGTCCTCATTTTACCCACCTTAGAAAGGATGGAAGGCTGAGTCAACCTTGAGCCTGGTGGGATTCGAACTTACAGTAATTGCAGGCAGCTGAAGTTAATAACAGTTAATAACACTGCCTTAGTCTGCTGAGCCACCAGACCCTTAATTTATACCCATGCAGGTAGTCCTCAAAATATAACCATGTCCTTAGCAATCATTTTGAAGGTATAGTAGGGGAAAAAAGAACTTATGACTGTTTTTCACACTTATGACTGTTGCAACATCCTCACGGTCACGTGATCAAAATGTGGACCTTTGGAAACTGACTCGTATTTATGACGGTCGTAGTGTCCGGGAGAAACGTGATCCCCTTTTGTGTCTAGAAAAGCAAAATCAATGGGGAAGCCGGATTCACATATTAACAACAGTAAGGATTCATTTAGCAACTGTGGCAACAAGGTCGTAAAATGGAGCAAAACTAACTGAACAACTTGTCTTGCTTAGCTGTGGAAGTTTGGGGTTCCATTGTGGTTGTAAGCCGAGGACTATCAGGCCCATACATATCTACATAGATATATGGAGCCCACAGCAAAACAAAACGGGTTCGTTTAAGAAACATCACATTCGCTTTACAACGGCTCCATTCTTTTTATGACCACCATGCTCGCTTAAAGACCAGCGCAGAAAAAGTTGTAAAATCAGCTTTAGGTACACGGTCACCTGCTTAACAATTATCATGACTGATGCCCAAAATTGTGGCCTCAATTACAGTCGTAAGTCGAGGACTGCCTGGAGCAGACTAGGTAAAGGTAAAGGTTCCCCTCGCACATTCCCGACTCTAGAGGGCGGTGCTCATCTCTGTTTCAAAGCCGAAGAGCCAGCGCTGTCCGAAGACGTCTCCGTGGTCATGTGGCCGGCATGATTCAACGCCAAAGGCGCACGGAACGCTGTTCCCTTCCCACCAAAGGTGGTCCCTGTTTTTCTACTTGCATTTTTTTACGGGCTTTCGAGCTGCTAGGTTGGCAGAAGCTGGGACAAGTCACGGGAGCTCACCCCGTTACGCAGGACTGGGGATTCGAACCGCTGAACTGCCAACCTTTCAATCGACAAGCTCAGCGTCTTAGCCACTGAGCCACCGCGTCCCTTTAGGCCAATAAAATATTATTCGACAGTGCCACAAAATGCAGTTTTTGTGTAACGCAGCCACATGCTTTGCAGCTGCCATCTCCAGCTCTGTGTCTATCGCTGCAGGCATTCTTGGTTTTTTATTCCTCTCCAAATCAACAATTTCTTCTTTTTTTTTTTCCTGGCCTCGAAGTTTAAACTCTGAACAGTTATTTCGCTCTCCGCATCTCTTATTTCTGTGTTGAATGACAAATCAGGAAATGCCTCGATCCCTAACGCAAACACACATGGATCGTTGTGTTCTCCGAATGTGTCACCCCGCCCCAGAATTAATCATTGCAGTCCCCACAAATTGGTGACAAATCTAAATATTTCTTCTATGCTTTCCAATTTCGAGGTTTTGTTTTTTTTTTTTTTGCATTCCGATTCTGAGGTCTTTGGGAGTTTTGCTCACATGTTCCTGCGAGGGGGTTGAATCATGCCGAATAAAGAATTCAATGCAGAGCATGTCCAAATAAAATGAATTCTGAATGAAGGCAAATATACATTTTCCCAGAATAATGTTGCAGGATCCAATTTTGGGTTGCTCACGGTGACCAGAGGTTTTAGATTCCGTTAGAACCCATCTCTCACCAGAATATCTGCTATGGGATATTCCAGTGATGGCTAACCTTTTTGCCGTCGCGTGCCAGGGGATCACGCATGCACGTGTCCACACCCATAATTCAATGCGCCCCGCCCCCCGCACATGTTCGCATGACTCCCCCCATGCTCCCCACGCTTTTGGCACGTGGTGGCACTGTAGGCCCGTTTTTCACCCTCCCCAGGCTCCAGAGGCCTCCTTGGAGCCTGGGGAGGGCAAAAACAGCCTTTCCCTCCCCAGAGGCCCTCTGGAGGCCGGAAACGGCCCATTTCCTGACTTCCGGTGGGCCTGGAAAGCCCAAATATCAACTGGCGCACACCGGAGCTGTGCTACAGCAACGCTCGCGTGCTCACAGATATGGCTCCGTGTGCCACAGGTGGCACGCGTGTCATAGGTTCGCCATCACAGGGCTATTCTTCATATTTACGTGGTGCCTGGTTGTGTGTGGCATTTTAGTTGTTGACTGGGATGTTGAGGCCTGGCTATTAAGTCAGTGGCTGTTGTTTCCTTGTGCTGCCAAGCCCTCGGTGCGCTAAATCAGCACTCCTGTTGACTGACAAGTGGCCCGTTTCTCAGGGTTTGATTATTTCCCTGACTATTTTTGTACCTTCTCGGCCAACAATCTTAGTAGCTGTGAAACTGAATGTATGTCCTTGTTGATTTGATTCACAAACAGTTTATCAGGTATCTGGGAGCCAATGACTTGGCGGCACAAGGAAACAACAGCCAACAACTTAATAGCTGGCCATCAACATCCCAATTAACAACTAAAAGGCTACACACGACCAGGCAAAACATAAATATTACACACTGAATAACCTAAAGCATACATTCTGGTAGAGAGAAGTTCCCTGAAGATGGACTCAGAAGAAGTCAAAAATTCTGGTCCCGGTGACCGACCCAGATTGGATCCTGCAAAATGAATTCCAGATCCTGGAATAGAGATCGGGGTTTTTTTCCTATTTATTTTTTGATTGATTAATCAAATTTACATACTACCCACCTCAATATCTGAGTAACTCTGAGTGCCTTACAAGTTGTTGGTTTTTTTTTAAAGCAAAATCCTTGCAAAATTAGAGAGAGAGAGAGAGAGAGAGAGAGAGAGAGAGAGAGAGAGTTCTCTAACCTTTTTCAATGGGACAGGTAGTCCTCGACTTACAGCCATCTCTTTAGTGACCGTTCAAAGTTACAATGGCACCAGAAAAAAAATGACTTATGAGAGATTCTCACACCTACGTATGACCGTTGCAGCATCTCCATGGACACATGATCAAAATTCAGACTGTTGGAAACTGGTTCATATTTATGACGGTTGAAATGACATGATCCCCTTTTGTGACCTTCCGATGAGAAAAGTCAACGCGGGTGACAGGTTCACTTAACGACCGGGTTACTAAATTAGCAACTGCAGTGGTCCACTTTACAACATCGGCAAGTACGATTGTAAAATTGGACAAAACTCACTTAACTGTCTTGCTTAGCAACACAAATTTGGGGCTCAGTTGTGGTCGTAAGTCGAGGGCTATACCTGTGGTAGCGGATGCTATAAATCTAGGTGGAGGGGCAGGTTTTATGATCTTCCTTTGTTGCCCGTCTAGGTAACGTCAGCAGAAATTGCAGCAGGGATGGCTGGTCAGATATTTATCCTGCCCCGTATCTGGTGGCTTGTGGATATGACCCCAACAAGACAATCTCTGAGGAACAGGTCAGTAGAAGGGGAATCAAGGAGGGCAGAGGGGTGGAAAGGAAAGAAAGAGAGAGAAAAAATAAAATAAAAGGGAGGAGTGGGAGGAAGGGGGAAAAAAGGAAGGGAGGGAGGGAAGGGAGGAAGGAAGGAAAAGAGAGGCAATGGGAGAGAAAAGGGAATTGAAGGAAGGAAGAGCCTGGTGGCGCAGTAGACTAAGGCACTGTGATTAACATTCAGCTGCCTGCAATTACTGCAAGTTCAAATCTCACCAGGCTCAAGGTTGACTCAGCCTTCCATCCTTTCTAAGGTAGGTAAAATGATTGTGTATAAATATACAAAAGTATGAAGGCTATTGCTTAACACATTGTAATCCCTGATTACAATGCCCTGAATCTCCGGAGAAAGGCAGCATATAAATCAAATTTTTAAAAAAAGAGGGGGGGGG
>WNWU01013585.1:3152398-3163640 GCA_012654045.1 Ptyas mucosa
CGGGACTAGAACTCCCCGTCTCCTGGTGATTGGGCCAAAGTCACCCAGCTGCTTTCATGGCTAAGGCGGGACTAGAACTCCCAGTCTCCTGGTTTCTAGCCTGGTGCCTTTACCACTAGGCCAAAGAGTTAAGGATTAGAATGATTTCCAGGACATGAATCTCTCATCTGAGTGACTTGCAGTTCTCTCCTGTCCTCCATGATGAAATGATTTATCATTATAGGGCCTCCTCCTTGAGCTGCGGGTTGGACTAGAGGACCTCCAAGGTCCCTTCCAACTCGGTTATTCCGCTACACCGCAAACCCCACTCCTAGCGCTGATCATCTCCATGTCTTCTTGTCCCCGTTTCTGTCTTTTTCAGGAGGCTAGCCAAATCCACTCTACTTCTGATCCCTCTGTTTGGCATCCACTACACCATATTTGCCTTTTTTCCGGACACAGTCAAGAAAGAAGTGACGTACGTCATACTGGTCTTCGAACTTGTTTTGGGGTCCTTCCAGGTGAGCCTTCTGTCATTTCCAACCACCGTCACCATACCACTAGGGCAGACGGTGAAATGCTCCCAGTTCAGAACGGTTCGGTCAAACCGGTAGCGATGGCGGCGCGAGGCTCCGCCCACCCACCCGGTTATCGTTACTTCCTGGTTTTAACCGGGAAGTAATCTGTTTTTTACCCTCTGCACATGCTCAGAAGGGTTGGTGCATGCACAGAGGTTCCAAGCAGAGCGAGAGAGAGAGCTCAGTGCGTGCACTTCCGAACCAGTTGGGAAGGCAGCTAGATTTCACTCCTGCCACAGAGGTTTTCGAAAACGCGGTGACTTTAATAAAACTTGTGGACTTCCAACTCCTAGATTTCCTCAGCCAGATTGTGGACTTCAGTTCCCAGAAGTAGCTGTGCTGGCTGGGGGAATTCTGGGAATTGAAGTCCACAAGTCTTAAAGTTGCCGAGTTTGGATGTCAACCTGCCGCTACCTGCCACAGTCCTATAGGAATCCTTTCCTAGAATACTCAGAATGCCAGAGAGAGCTTGGGTTCAAGGATGGGTGGGTGGTATTTAATGGCTGAGGGCTGTCATAAGTCGTAAGTTTTATTTGTCAAGTACATATTAGATAATATATATAAGTATAAGCATGAATTGAATACATAAAATGAATACAATTAAAGGGAACATTAGGACAGGGACGGTAGGCACTTATACACGCCCCTTACAGACCTCTTAGGAATGGGGTGAGGTCAACAGTAGACAGCTTAAGGTTAAAGTTTTGATGGTTTGGGGATGAGACCACAGAGTCAGGTAGTGCATTCCAGGCATTGACCACTCTGTTACTGAAGTCATATTTTCTGCAATCGAGTTTGGAGCGGTTTACCTTGAGTCTGTATCTATTATTTGCTCGTGAATTGTTGTGGTTGAAATGCCTCCCAAAACAGTAGGTGCTGAGAAGAAAGGAAGAATTAGGAGGAGAGGAAGAAAAAAGAAGTGGAGTGAGGGAAGGAAGGAAGGAAGGAAAAGAAGAAGAAAGAAAAAGAAATGAAGGGAGGGAGAGAGAGAGGGAGGGAGGGAGAAAAGGGAAGGAAGGAAGGAAGGAAGAAAGAAAGAGGGAGGGAGGGAGGGAAAAAAGGAAGGAAAGAGAAAGACAGAGAGAGGAAGGAAGGAAGGAAAAAGAATAAAGAGGGAGGGAGGGAGAAAAAGAAGGAAAGAAAGACAAAGAGGAAGGAAGGAAGAAAAAGAGAGAAAAGAAAGAAAGAAAGAGGGAGGGAGGGAAAAAAGAAAGACAGAAAGAGGAAGGAAAGAAAAAAGAGGGAGGGAGGGAGAAAAGGAAGGAAAGAAAGACAGAAAGAGGAAGGAAGGAAGGAAGAAAAAGAAAAAAGAAAGAGGAGGGAGGGAGGGAGAAAAGGAAGGAAGAGAAAGAAAGAGAGAAAGGGAGGGAGGGAGGGAGGGAGAAAAGGAAGGAAAGAGAAAGACAGAAAGAGGAAGGAAGGAAGGAAGAAAAAGAAAGAAAGAAAGAAAGAGGGAGAGAGAGAATGGGGTTGCAGCTTCCAGCATTGATTATATTACGTAGTTGGGTCATGAAATGCCTGCAGGAAAACTACCAACCTCAGCCCCAAGAACCTCACAATCCTCCTCCTCCCCTCCCCACTTCCTCCTCCTAAACCTCACTCCCTTCTAGCCCTGATGACGTTCCCTAGCTGGGTCACAAGACGTCTGCCAGAAAGCCCCCAGGCTCAGAGAGCCCCAGGGACCCCCATATTCATGATGTTCTTCTGTTCGTGGCCTCCTGCACAGAGTCCTCCTGGCTGAAATCCTTCCCTTCTTTTTTTCCCCCATTCTCTCCTTCAGGGCTTTGTGGTTGCGGTGTTGTATTGCTTCGTCAACGGGGAGGTAAGATGTTGGAAGCCTCTTTCAATCCGGCAGGGAGGTTTTTTAGCTTCTGAAGTTAATCATCATCTCCCTTTTTTTGGTTCCCCCGTCAGTTAATGCATAGATTAAATTTAATTACATTTGCTTTTTAATTTTGCAAGGTCAACAGGGGCTGGTATGCATCCCATAACAACAGGCAGTAAGAATTTCTGCAGTAAGCCAGGAAACCTGGCCAGGGGTGCAGAGCCTGATCTGAATAATTATAAAGCAATCTCTCTCTCTCTCCAATAACCGTTGCCTGATGTAAGATAAATCTAGCATCCTGGAAGGGCTTTATTTTTTTAATTACTGCTCGATTTTAATGCAAAGTGGCTCTGATTAAATTTGAGTTTCCAGATTAGTCCCACCAGACCCAGAATATCAGCTCAATAAAATGCATCTCTGAAAATAGAAATTGTCCCTGACTTGTGTCTGGAAATTGCACGGATACAAGGAGTCCTTGACTTCCAACAGTTCATTCGGTAGCTCTTTGAAGTTATAATGGTGTTTTAAAAAAAGTGACTTATGACTGTTTCTTCACATTTTTTTTAAAAAAATTGATTTATATGCCACCCTTCTCCGGAGACTCAGGGCGGCTTACAATGTGCTAAGCGATAGCCTTCATACTTTTGTATATTTTATACAAGATCATCTTATTGCCCCCACAATCTAGGTCCTCGTTTTACCCACCTTAGAAAGGATGGAAGGCTGAGTCAACCTTGAGCCTGGTGGGATTTGAACCTGCAATAATTGCAGGCAGCTGATCTTAATAACAGTTAATGACACTACCTTAGTCTGCTGAGCCACCAGAGCTCCTAACTCCTAACGCTTACGACCAGCTTCCTCAGGTAATCAAAATTCAGACACTTGGCAACTGATTCATATTTACGACGGTTGCTGTTTCCCAGGGTCACGTGATCCCCTTATGCGACCATCTTGACAAGCAAAATCAATGGGGGAAGCCAGAATCACTTAACGACCCTGTGGCTAACTTTAACAACTGCAGTGATTCACTTAACAACGGTGGCAAGAAAAGTCATGAAAATGGGCCAAAATTCACTTAATTGTCTTGCTTAGCAACAGAAATTTTGGGCTCCATTGTAGGTCCGAGGTCAGGTAGTCCTCCATTCATGAATGTCGCTTAATGGTGGATTTTTCCCACTTTATGACACATGACCCTGGGATACTGCAGCCGTCATAAATATGAGTCGGTGGCCAAGCGTCCGAATTTTGATCACCTGACCACGGGGATCCCGCAACGGTCATAAGTGCGATAAACAGTCCTGAGTCACTTTTTGCTGTGCCATCGTAACTTTGAACCATCACTATTTATTTATTTATTTATTAGTTCAATTTATATGCCGCCCACCTCCAAAGACTCAGGGCAGCTTACAATGCACTTATAGCAATAGCCTTCATTCTTTTGTATATACCTGCTTATTAGGGCTTTTGCCCCCCCCCCCATAAGCGGTGTTTCTACAAAGTCAGATTATTACCCTCACAATCCGGGTCTTCAATTTACCTCCCTCGAAAGGATGGAAAGCTGAGTCAACCTTGAGCCTGGTGAGATTCGAACTCGCAGTAATTGCAGGCAGCTGGCAGCTAAGTGCTACATAACAGTACTTTAGTCCGCTGCACCACCGAGGCTCCTTAACGAACAGTTGTAAGTAGAGGACTATCTGAAATTATTATTTTTTTTCCCCTCTCCTGTGCCTCTCTCCCCCATCTCAGGTTCAATCCGAAATGAAACGCAAATGGCGTAGGTGGCATCTGGAACGCTTCCTGGGTTCAGACATGAAATATCACCATCCATCTGTCGGCAGCACTGGCACCAATTTTACCACCCAGATCTCCATGTTGGCCACCTGCAGCCCCAAAACTCAACGCAGATCCACTTTTCAAGCCGAAAAATCTCTGGTTTGAGACGTGGAGGCCGAAAACAATCCAGCCAAGCCCGTCTGGCGAAAGCTGCAAGCCACTGAATTTGGGAATCAAAGTATTTGGCATTATTATTATTGTTGTTGTTGTTGTTATTATTATTATTTTTAAAGCCGTTTTTTTGCAAGCAGAACTGGGACAAAGTTTTGTGGCCCAGAGACTCGGAATGAGAACCTGATGAAGTGGCCTACTGAAATGTCTGCAGAAAAGCCAACAATAACTGAGCTCAGAGAGCACCAAGGATTCCCCAGTCCTCTTCCTCTTCATTTTCCTTCTCCTTCTCTTCCTCTCTGCAAACCCCACTCCCTTCTAGCTCTGATGATGTTCCCTAGTTGGGTCATGAAACATCTGCAAGAAAGCCACCAAGCTCAGAGAGCACCAAGGACCCTACAGTCCTCCTCCTCCTCCTCCTCTTCCTCTCTACAAACCCCGTTCCCTTGAAGCACTGATGGTGTTACCTGGTTGGGTCATGAAACGTCTGCGAGAAAACCAATAAGCTCAGAGAGCACCAAGGACTCCACAATCCTCCTCCCTCCCACAAATGAACTGATCATGTCAGCTAGTTGAGTCATGAAACGTCTGCAAGAAAACCACCAAGCTCAGAGGGCAGCAAGGAGTCCACAATCTCCTCCTCCTCCCTCCCACAAACTCCATTCCCTTCCAGCACTGATGACGTTACCTAGTTGGGTCACGAAACGTTTGCGAGAAAACCCCCAAGCTCAGAGACCACCAAGGACCCCACTAGATTATTTCATTTGCCATCAGATTCCACAGGAAAAGACCTGAGGAGGGATTAGGGTTCCTCAGACCATTAGAACCCAAATCTGTTCCTTTCCCTTTTTTTCCCCTAGTTTCTACAAACCTTCCTGTACCTTGAATGCTGAAATACAGGTAGTTCTCGACTTATGACCAGTTGCTTAACAAACTTTTGATGTTACCAAGGACCTCCCAGAGCTGCTTATGTCCCGTTTTCAGAGTTACGACGGCCGCACACCTCCCCTCCTGGTCACCTTTTTGGCACTTTGCAACTGGCTAAACTTCACAGGAATTTGCAGTGTGCTGTGGTCACAATTTGTGAGTTGTTTATCAGTTCCTGGCATTAATTTCCAGTTTCTGGCAAAAAAAATATGTTTTTTTCCCATTGGGGGAAACATTCATTTAATAACTGTGTTGTTTACTTAACATCTGTGGCACTTGCTAAATGAAAATGTCCTGTTATGTGATGCCTCAACCTACGACCACAGTTTATGACCAAGTAGTCCTTGACTTATGACCACAATTTAGCCCAAATATTTCTATGGCTAAGAAAGACAATTAAGTGAATTTTCCCACATTTTACAAGCTTTCTTGCCACTGTTGTTAAGTGAATCACTGCAGTTGTTCAGTTTACAACACAGTTATTAAGTGAATCTGGCTTCCCTATGGACTTTGCTTGTAAGAAGGTCGCAAAATGAGATCACATGATCCCCAGGGAGCTGCAACTGTCATAAATATGAGTCGGATGCCAAGCGTCTGAATTTTGATCACATGGGATGTAGCAAAGGTCGTATCTGTGAAAAAGCGGTCATAAATCACTTTTTTCAGTGCCGTTGTAACTTCGGATGGTCGCTAAATGAATGGTTGTAAGTCAAGGACTACCTGCATTATCGTAGCAGCTTCTAAATTGTAGAAATTAGAAGCTGTTGGTGCTAGAAATAAAGATGGTTTTCTGAATTTACAGTGTATTTGTAATTAACGTTGGGTCTCTGAACCCACAGATGATAGCTAAGCTGCAAATGATGGTTAGCAAAAGTTCACACCGCACACTATCAAGGCTGCAAGCAAGACTTCTTGATAAAGAACGAAGCCTGCCTACATCCAAGATGAGGAAGAAATGGTTTGTGAAGGAATTAGGTTGTCCTTCTCAAACTATTCCAGAAAATCCTGAGCAACCACATCTCCCAACCTTGACTGACCAACATTGACCATTTTTCAATGGTGATTAGCTTCTGGGCTCATGTCCTGTGGCTTCGTCCAGAGGCCCATCACCATTGGATGGATACTACTACCCATGAAAGTCTTCATTGATAGCTGATCGTTTTGGTTTCCTATGTATCTGTTGATACATCTGAAGGATACCAAGGCTGGTGACAAGATTGTTGATTTCTATCCCTTTCATTTTCACACCACGAAGCTCACAAGGCTGAAAATTGAGAAGATAACCAACAGGGGTGGACATTTTTGAACAACCTACCATCTCTTGCCAACCTTTTTCCACATAAGAGCTGAGGAACACCTAACTTTGATGTTCAACCAACCTTCAGTCAACGATTCTCCACTGTGGCTTCCATCATCTTGTAAATATTTCAGATATCTGAAATCTGAACATGTTTTTTTTTTCATGGCATTCCACATTTTCCAATAAGAAAAATCCATCAAACGTGCGAAGAGTTCTTGTTTCTTTTGACCTTCAAACCTTTTCTTATTTATTGAGCCGTTAACTGTAAATATGAGCTTTTCCATTAATTCATCTCAGGTTTTGCTTTTTAAAAAAGAATAAAAATTCAGAATAGTGAGATGGAGGTGAGTAGGACAAGGTGATTTGTGTGTGTGTGTGTGTGTGTGATTATCATTGCCCAAAAAATAAAAATAAAGTTACTGCACATCGTTACATTGGAGGGAACGATAACTGTATGGTTTCTGCAACTCAGTTCTCATTAGTATAAAGTATTTATGTAAAATTATGCTGAGCATAAGAAATGCTGCCGGATCTGAAATGTATTGATTGGTTGACTTGGTCATTAATTTTTCACAATTTTCTGAGGGTTACCCTGTGAGAGCTATCCAATTCTAGATAACTTATTGGAAGGAGATAAGCGTATTATAACATCCCTTATTTCGTTACTGCATCTCTCACACAGATGAAAGTATAACAGAATAAGAGTTGGAAGCAGTGGTGAAATCTGAACTGGTTTACTACCGGTTGGCTGGCCGTGCATGCGTGCCATGCGCCAAATACACACTACGCAATGTGCATGCACAGTGCTCAGCAAAAGGAGGCTTGGGAAGGTAAGTAGAAGAGTGCTCGGGGGGGTGATCAGCTGTGGCGCACGTGGGAACTTTTTAAAAACTTTTTTGAAGTATTTTTTACTCCCGGTTCGGGCGAATAGGTAATTAAAAAAATACTTTTAAAAAGTAAAAAAAAAGGCTCCGGCGATCGCGCAGCACAGCTGTGACCATCAGAACCTTTTTTTTTAAAAACTTTTTTAAAGCAGTTTTTATTACCTATTCCCCTGGACCAGTAGTAAAAAAAAAAATGCCTAAAATGTTAAAAAAAAAAAGTGCCGACGATCGGCTGAGTGACATGCGATCATCGGAGCTTTTTTTTTTTTAAACTTTTTAAAGCATTTTTAACGACCGGTTTAGAAAAAATTCTAAAAAAGTTTTTTTTTAAACGTTCTGACGATCACACGTCGCTCAGCTGATCATCGGAACTTTTTTTTTTTTTACATTTTTTACTACCAGTTCGGCGAACCAGTAGCATTTTTTACTACCGGTTCGGGATAACCGGCCCGAACTGGTAGCATTTCATCCCTGGTTGGAAGGGACCTTGGAGGTCTTCTAGTCCAACCCCCTGCTCAAGCAAGAGACCCTGTAGTACCATTTCAGACAAATAGTTGTCCAGTTTCTTCTTAAAAACATCCAGTGTTGGTGCATCCACAACAGAGGTGGTATTCAGCTGGTTCATACCAATTCGCGCGAACCGGTAGTGGAAATTGCAGGTGGACCCACCCACTCACCCCGGCTCTATGCTGTCCTATTTAGGAACTAAGGAAATTTTTCCTTAGTTCCAGGTTGCTTCTCTCCTTGGTTAGTTTCCATCCGTTGCTTCTTGTCCTGCCTTCAGGTGCTTTGGAGAATAGCTTGACTCCCTCTTCTTTGGGGCAGCCCCTTGAATATTACCCACTATCCATTCATTATATAAATTCATTATTGTCTATAACTTTATAATCATATTGCACAACAGCTTTGTAGAAGTTGTAGACATTGGTAGAAGCAGAATTTAGATGGCTGGTGCCGTTCCAGCTTCCCAACTATTCTTTGAGCAACTTTTGAGGCAGTTTGGTCTAGCGGTTAAGGCTCCGGGCTACAAAATAGGAAACTAGTGAGTTCAAGTCTTGCCTTAGGCATGAATGTGGGATGGGTGACTTTTGGCCAATAACCAGGAGATGGTGAGTTCTAGTCTCACCTTAATTCTAAACTCCACCTGGCTGGGTGACTTTGGGCCAATCAACTAGGAGACTGAATTCTAGTCCCGTTTCAGGCATGAAAACCAACTGGGTGACTTTGGGCCAATCAGCTAGGAGATGGTGACTTCTAGTACCGCCTTAAGCATGAAAACTGGCTGTGTGTCTTGACCAATCAGCAGGAGATGGTGAGTTCTAGTCCTGCCTTAGGGATAAAAGCCAGCTGGCTGAATTTGAGTCAGTCTCTCTGTTTCCCAGCCCAGTTGTTGTGAGGAAAACAGGAGGAAGAAAGAGTATTAAGTATGTTCAATGCCTTGAGTTATTTCTCAAACGATAACGACATTAAAAAAAAATCAACTTCAGCAAATCCAGCTGCCTTCGAAGAGCAAGCCAGAATGGAAAATCCTCAACTTACAACCATTGCAGTGATGGGTTCCAAAATCTTTTTTACTACTGGTTTTGTGGGTGTGGCTTAGTGGGTGTGGCATGGCTTGATGGGCATGGCTTGGTGGGCGTGGCAGGGGAAGGTTACTGCAAAATCCCCATTTCCCCACCTCTGCTATATTCTCTATTCCAAGGGTGAGGGCTGGCTGAGGAATTCTGGGAGTTGAAGTCCACAAGTCATAAAGTTGCCAAGGTTGGAGACCCCTGCTCTATTCAGTATATTCTCTTCTCCTCCACTCCCCTTTATTATTTTTTCTCCTGTTCTGTTCTGTTCTGTTCTGTTCTGTTCTGTTCTGTTCTGTTCTTTCCCTTCCCTTCCCTTCCCTTCCCTTCCCTTCCCTTCCCTTCCCTTCCCTTCCCTTCCCTTCCCTTCCCCTGTCTCTTCTATTCTCCATTGGAAGGGAATTGAAAAACGTGACTTACAACCTCATAACTTACAACTTTCACAGCATTCCCCACACTCATCAAACTCCAGATGCTTGGAAACTAGCACATATTTACCATGATTGAAGTATCTCAGAATCCCACAATCTCTATTTCTGACCTTCCCAATTGGCTTCTGACAAGCCAAGTCAATTGGGGGGGAGGGGGGGGAGCTGGAGTCACTTAATGACTGCGTGATTCATTTAACAACAGCACTGATTCGCTAAACCACCAGGTCAAAAATGGCCAGAAAATCAGCGGTGACTCACTTAATGACTGCCTTTCTTGGCTTAGTGATGGAAACTCTTATTCCGGTTACGGTCATAAGCCGAGGACTGCCTTTGCAGGGTTGTAAACCGAGAACTGCCTTTGCAGGATCTGTTGAGGAAGAGAGTAAAATAGCAATTTGCATCTGTCAGCATGGCTGGATTTTCGGCTTTTTCTCTCTTTCCTTCAACTCATCCGAGAGAAATGAAAAACCGCAGAGAAAATTACTTGGGTGAAAACTGCTGGAAATCACTTAGGGGAAGAAAAATATATATATATATATTCATGGTAGGAGACAGAAAATTTGGAAGAATGCAAGCCAAATAGGAACTAAGAAGGACTAGGGGTGACATGTTAGCAATTTTCCAATATTCGAGGGGCTGCCACGAAAAAGACGGGGTCAACCTATTCTCCAAAGCACTGGAGGGCAGAATAAGAAGCAATGAGTGGAAACTAATCAAGGAGAGAAGCAAGTTAGAATAAAGGAGAAATTTCCTGACAGGAAGAACAATTAATCAGTGGAACAACTTGCCTCCAGAAGTTGTGAATGCTCCAACACTGGAAGCTTTTAAGAAGATGTTGGATAACCATTTGTCTGAAGTGGGGTAGGGTTTCCTGCCTAAGCAGGGGGTTGGACTAGAAGACCTCCAAGGTCCCTTCTCACTCTGTTAGTCTATGTTCTAATTCCAGGGAATTATTATCTGGCATCCCAGCAAGGAAGCAATGTTTGTATGAATCACCACCAAGGAAAAGATCACCCCAGGGATAATTTAGTGATCATTATCTGGTGTCTGATTAAAACTATCCTCTGAGGAAATTTAAGAGAATTCCATCTTGGCTAATAAAATGCAGACTATAATGAACAGGAGGCTTCTTTCCATGTAGGTAGTCCTCGAGTTACGACCACAACTGGCCCCCAACATCTCCATTGCTAAGGAGACAGTGGTTAGGCCCATGTCGTGGACCTTGCTTCCCTCAGTTGTAAAGTGAACCATTGCAGTTGTTTAGTCGTTAAGTGAATCTGGCTTCCCCAGGGACTTTCATCAAAGGTTGCAAAAGGGGATCACATGACCCTGGGACACTGCAACCGTCATAAATGTGAGTCAGTTGCCAAGCTGAATTTTGATCATGTGACCACGGGGAGGCTGCAATGGTCGTTAAGTGTGACAAATGGTCATAAGTCACTTTTTTCAGTGTCGTTGGAACTCCGAATTGTCACTAAATGAATGGCTCAGAGGTGGGTTTCAGCAGGTTCTGACCAGTTCTGGACAACCGGTAGCAGAAATTTTGAGTAGTTTGGAGAACCCGTAGTAAAAATTCTGACTGGCCCCTCCCCCATCTATTCTCTGCCTCCCGAGTCCCAGCTGATCGGGGGGAAATGGGGATTTTGCAGTATCCTTCCCTTGCCACGCCCACCAAGCCACGCCCACAGAACTGGTAGTAAAAAAATTTAAAACCCACCACTGGAACATAGGATAGGATAGAATACAGATGGAAAATTAGAATAGAATAGAATAGAATAGAATAGAATAGAATAGAATAGAATA
>WNWU01013585.1:3179249-3189644 GCA_012654045.1 Ptyas mucosa
GAAGGAAGGAAGGAAGGAAGGAAGGAAGGAAGGAAGGAAGGAAGGAGGGAGGGAGGGAAGGAGCCACCAAAATCTCGCCAGAATGTGGCACCAGAAAATACCCTGTATTGGCCATGGGCTAACCACATTCAAGTCTTCCTCGATCAGGGAATCTTACTGAGTGGCTAACCATTATCTCTCAGACCAATCTACCTCACAGGGTTATTGTTGTGGGAGAAAGTAGGAACGCAAACTCTCCACGTGGAAATCCTGCAGGAAACCTCCCAGCAAAAAAAGAAAGGACTCTTAACATCCCCATGAACCAAACATTAATAAGAGTTGCAGATCCAAAATTCATGGCTCCAATTTTTCAGAAAAGCAGCAGTTTATAAACCTTTAAATCTCTTCCTTCCTCTGCTGTGAAGCCAAAACCCAGGAATAAGTCAGGGTCTTTAAAAAAAACAACGCACCTATGTACTGTATATAGATATAAATGTAAAAACAGACATTGTTGGTACTGGGAGCTTTAATCCTCCTGGCAGTTAATTTAACTGAATTCTTGAGACTTTTATAAAAAAAAAAACGTTGTTGGTGGGAAGAAAAGCTAATTTGCAAATCAGTTTTCCAGTTTTGCCCCATTTTTCAAGTGCTTTCAATGCAATCAACAATTATTTGGGGGGGGAGGTGCTGATTAGCAGTTAATTTTACCCCTCGGTTACCAAAAACACAATTAGAAAAGTCATTTCTTTAATTTAGACAGATACCAAAATTGCTCGCTGCCTGTTTTAGATTTATAATCTCACCAATTGAGTGTGTTTTTTCCCATTTAAAAACAGGAAAATCAACAAACGAATTCTCTAATTAACACTTCTCTGTAAGGAACGGTTAACAAGGATTAATTGTCTGACTACAGCAAGCAAATTAAATCAGAAAGAATCTGGAAGGGAAAAACTTTTTAATGAAAAGATTTAATAGCTCAGACTGGATCCTTAAAAGAGGAAAAAAAGAGAACAAGGCGAAAATGGCTAAAAGGCAAGGAAGCATCTACAATAATCAGCATTTTCCTTAACGGTGTCAAAACAATACAGGTGGGATATGCAGGTAATCCTTGATTTACAATCATAACTGAGCGCAAAATTTCCATTGCTAAACCAGTTTGATTTTGCCCCATTTTACGACCTTTTCTGTCACAGTGAATTTGTTAAGTGAATTGCTGCGTTTGTTAAGATAGTCACAGGGTTGTTAAGTGAATCTGACTTCCCCATTGCCTTTGCTGATCAGAAGGTAGGTGACTCGTCACTAAGCGAGGACTCTCTATATTTGTGGTAGAACGGCTACTTAAAAAAACCCAATTTCTTTGATAAGGGTAGGCTGTCACATCAGACAGGCTCAGAAATGTAGCAGAGCCAGGATGGGAGGCCACCAAGCGATCCCAAGAACTACAGACTGGTTGGAAAAGGAAGGGAAAACAATCACGTGATTCCCCTTTTGCGTCCGTCCATTTATGTAAAATGGAGCAAAGCTCCCTTAACAACTGTCTCACTTAGCGATGGAAATTTTGGACTCTATTGTGGTCGTAAGTCGAGGATTACCTGTATTTTATTTTAATATATATATTTTAAACACAGCCTCTATGCATTTTTCTGCAATTACATCCAAACCATGAGAATCTTCTAAATCCTTGTTCCCTAATTGTTCCATGACAGGTAGTCCTCGACTTATGGCCACAACTGAGCCCAACGTTTCTCTTGCTAAGCAAGACAGCAATTTAGTCCTATTTTACAAATCTTTCTTGTCACAGTTGTTTGTCTCTTGTCAACATGCCAGGGAAGACCCAACCTTGGAAAAGAAGCTGATTTTGTATGTGGGTAAATTAGAGACGAAAAAGGGAGCTTGTTGTGACAAAGCCTCAAACGTTGCTTGATTAAATCCTCATGCAGAAATTGTGTGTCGTCCATCTAGATGAGAGGCGGAAATTGGCTCCTTGCTTAATTACGATCAACTTTCCAAAGCAAACCCAAAAAATTCTGATTGTTTCAAGAGTGGCTTTGGAGCAAATGCAGTTCCCCATTGACCAAAAGACACTGAGCTGATTTAAATGCCCAGATTCCTTCGTTAGAGCAACGATGGGGAAGTGATTTCTGGTTGTTAAAGCCACTGGCATTGAATAGAAGAAAGTATACATAGCTCAAGAATTGAGCTGTGGGAGTCCTTGGTGCTCTCCGACCTTGGTTGTTTTCTTGAAGATGTTTCGTGACCCAACTAGGTAACATGATCAGAGCTAGAAGGGAGTGCGTTTTGGAGGGGGGGGGAGGAGATGGTGGCGGTGGTAGCTCCACCTCTCCCTGATGGACCATTTCCCCCCTTCTAGCCGCCAGGGGACTGCCCAACTTCTGTATCTCTTCCGTCGATCTATTCAATGATTCGGCGGCTTGCGCCTCCTCTGCTGGTATCTGTAGCGTTAACGTTGGTTTTGCCAATAATCGTCTCTGTAACCGAACATCCTGAACCCCACAGACCAATCTTGTCTCGAAGGGCTTCATCTAAGTTGCTGTTCTGCCCCTCCCACGAGTGGCCTTGAAGAGGCTTAAATAGCCCAGCAGTAACAAACGCAGGCTAGAGAGACTGAAGCTGGCCCTTTAATAAATAGTTCTCTTCCAAAGCGTATATCAGTCCAATAGTTACCGGGCAATGTTCCAAAGGTCTTGGCAGACAGCCAGCAGGCTAATGCAGGAATGCAGACTTTTGTCAAAAACTCCAAACTAACAGTTGTAACTCCACTGCATCCAAAACGCCAACAAATTGTTCACCACGCCTTTCCAGCCCAGTCACACCCCTTTTATACTTTGTAGGGTGTGGCCCTACATCTCCTGACCACACCTCTTAGGACGTGGCAATAGCTGTTCTCTACGACGTCTCCTATGTTTCTCTCTTGCATCCAATAGGGGCTCCCCCTCGTCGTTACCGGCCTCTATTTCCTCCTCAATTTGGCTGGGGTCCATAGGCACATCAGCAACTGTCAGTTCTTGCTGCCTCACCAGTGAAGACGACCCCTCCGGCACATAGCTCATGACAGCTTCCTCCTCCTCCATATCATCCTCCGAATCAGCATGTGACGATAAATCAGCCTCCAGGGCCGGGGTCACACCACTTGCTAAATTCACAATAGATAGCTGCTTTCCTGAGGACTGCCATATAACAACTGATAAGACGCACCCTCTGCCTGGTCCCTATGGTAAAAAGCATGTCTTCTAGGAATACAAGATGGCCGAGGAGCATAATGTTCCCTCAATTTGCTTAATAATATATCCCAAGGAACTGTCTGCAGGGGTTGGAACGCAATGAGGGACCTTGCCGTCTCAAACACTTCTTTTCCACAAATGCTCAAAAAAAGTGCTCGTTTACGATGGTCTGTGATATTGGTATAGTCGTTAGCTTCCAATATACAATCAAAAAGGATTAGGTAAGAATCCCACGTCTGTGTTTCAGGATCAAACGGAACAAACTGTGGTGAGTTAGCCATTCTCTTTCCAAAACAAACAGCCTCCACTTTGAGCAAGGTGATCTAGTTTACACCTGGAATTATACCAGTCAAACCATATGGGTGCTGGCCAGGGGTGGGGTTCTAAATTTTTTTACTACCGGTTCTGCGAGCGTGGCTTATTTTATGGACGTGGCTTGATGGTCATGTGACAATTCTTTAGGATTTAGCAGAGGTACTGGTCTACCAGGCTTTTAACTGCTTGTAGAGCTGTACCAGTCTACCCATTCGTTTTTGGAGGTACCGGTCTACCACCACACTGCCTTTTAACACTGATCAGCTGTAGGGCGGCCCTTTGAAGCCCCCCGGCAAGAGTTCAAACAGTTTTTTTCCTTCTAACTGATCAGCTGGGACTTGGGAGGTAGCAATAGATTGGGGGCGAGGCCAAATAAACGTTAAGAATTACAGGCGGGGAGCGGGGGGCGGGAGGACCCAGCTACCAAACAAAGAGAACCAGTTTGGTGACGTCATATCGTCACTGCTACCAGCTCAGCCGAACCGGGAGGAACCCACCACTGGTCCTGGCACAGATTACAGATGTTATGGGTCCCCATTCATACCAGGTGGAGCTCGAGGCCTATGGCGCCGACATATCGATCAGTTTCGGAGCCGAGTGAGGGGGACAGCCGTTAGGGAGCTGGAAGAAATAAACCGGGGTGGGAATCTAGAAGAGCGAGAGGGACAACAACACAGTGAAAGGGTATCTGAAGGGCTGAGGCCAGTGCAGAATGAAACACCTGTTATGGAGGGAACATTGCCACGGAACTCGTCTCGCTTTTCCCCATCTCCAACTGAGGGATATGTTCAGGAGGGGCCCCCAGAGAGTATGTGTAAGCCTTGAAGAATCGTTGAGAAGGCAGTCGACGTGTGAAGGCCCGACAGAAATATAGGAGAGCCGCCAGTCGACGCGAAGCCGCCGTAGACCAATGTATCTGAATGATTATGTTTGTGGTATACGAAGTTTCCCTGAGGAAGGGGGAAGGGATGTTATCTCCGCACAGACGTGAGCAGAGACTTTTCTTCTGCCACGCAGGTGCAGGACATATTTTAATATTATTGGTTAAAGGCTGATAGTTTTCCTTTAAAAGGGGCTATCAGCCGGAAGTTGCATGTTGGTTTTACTGAGTCATTATCTGCAATAAACATTGTTGCTGGAAGTTTGGCTTCTCATCTGTATTCCTACGTCCACACATTCCAGTGGCGGAGGAGGAGGAGGAGGAGGAGGAGGAGGAGGAGGAGGAGGAGGAGGACTGCCTGGACTAGAAATATAGGTAAAAACATTCAACTAGAAGATTGGGAAAGGATTTGGGAAAACAACATTAAAATAACGAAATCAGTAACTTACAAAGAAAATCAGTATAAGATGTGGTATAGGTGGTACCTTGCCCCCTCGAGATCAGCACATGTTGGAAATGTAAACAGAACCGAGGAACTTTCTATCATGTATGGTGGTTATGTCCCAAAATCAAGGCATACTGGGGGAAAATGAGAATTTGGATATTACAAATTACAGGACAAGAATTAGAATTGGATCCAGAGATTTTTTTATTAGGAATATATAAACATAATATTAGAAAAGAAATGATATATTTGATACATCATATAATTACGGCGGCCAGAATAGCAATTGCACAAGTTTGGAAGACGGATCTTTTGCCAACCGACCTACAGGTTGTTTTCTTGCAGACATTTCATGACCCAACTAGGTAACCTCATCAGTGGACCAAAGGATTTTGCTTTATGTTAATATACAAGTGAATTGCCCTGTTAGTGTTGGTGAGAGTGTTCGTGCATATAGAGAACAAGTCCAATTCTGTTATAGCACTGATGATGTTCCCTAGTTGGGTCATGAAACATCTGCAAGAAAACCACCAAGCTCAGACAGCTCATTCCTCCCCCTCCTCCTCCTCCTCCTCCTCCTCCTCCTCCTCTTCCTTTTCTTCCTCCTCTTCTTTTTCTTCCTCTTCTTCTTCCTCCTCCTCCTCCTCCTCCTCCTCCTCCTCCCTGCAATTCCCACTCCCTTCTAGCCTGATAATGTTTCCTAGTTGGGTTATGAAACATCTGCAAGAAAACCACCAAGTTCAGATAGTTCATTCCTCCTCCTCCTCCTCCTCCTCCTCCTCCTCTTCCTTTTCTTCCTCCTCCTCTTTTTCTTCCTCTTCTTCTTCTTCCTCCTCCTCCTCCTCCTCCCTGCAATTCCAACTCCCTTGTAGCCTGATAATGTTCTGTGGTTGGGTCATGAAACGTCTGCAAGAAAACCACCAAGCTCAGAGCACACCAAGAACCCTACCGTTTAACCCGGAACTTAAATATTCTCAATCATCCTAGCTTGATATTGTCCAAGCTTTAACCCTGATTGCTTTGACTGCTTAAAAATAAACAAGCCTCTTTTGAAACAATTCTTTGTGAATATTTCTACTGTTCTCCGTGTGTGAGTTTCTCCTAATTATTATTATTATTATTATTATTATTATTATTATTATTATTATTATTATTATTAATTTAATTTGTGTACCGCCCTTCTCCCAGAAGAGACTCAGGGCGGTGAACAGCCAGAGTTAAAAATACATACAATACAGAAGTTAAGGTAGTTAAAAATAAATTAAATCAATCGGCCTCCCAATTTAAATCCCAAATCTTATAAAGTGAAAAATCCCATTAAAAAACTATTTAAGCTAGGCCAGCTTGATGGAATAGATATGTCTTCAGGGCCTTACGAAAGGTCCGGAGGTCTGGGATCAGTTGTATTCCAGGAGGTAGCTCATTCCACAGGGCGGGTGCCCCCACTGAGAAGGCTCTCCCCCTGGGGACTGCCAGTCGACATTGCTTGACTGACGGCACCCTGAGGAGGCCCTCTCTGTGAGAGCGTATTGGCTAATGGGAGGTTATCGGTAGCAGCAGGCGGTCTCGTAAATACCCTGGCCCTAAGTCATGGAGCGCTTTGAAGGTGAGAACCAATACCTTGAAGCGCACCCGGAAGACCAACGGGAGCCAATTTAGCTCGCACAGGAGAGGTGTTACATGGGAGTGCCACGCCGCTCCCATAATCACCCGCGTGGCCGCATTCAGAACCAGTTAGAGCCTCCGGGTGCGCCTCAAGGGGATCCTCATGTAGAGAGCGTTGCAGTAGTCCAGCGAGACATAATGAGGGCATGGGTGACCGTGCATAAGGAGTCCCGATCCAGAAAGGGACGCAACTGGCGTATCAGGCAAACCTGATGAAAAGCCCCCCTGGCCACGGCCATCATATGCTCTTCTAAAGACAGCTGTGTGTTCAGGAGGACACCCAAGTTGCGAGCCCCCTCTGTGGGGGCCAATGACTCACCCCCAATAGCCAGCGATGGCACCAGCTGGCTTTATTGGGACGCCGGTATCCACAGCCACTCGGTCTTGGAAGGGTTGAGTCGAAGCCTGTTCCTCCCCATCCAGATGCAACTCTGATCCAAACACTTAACATCTATTTGGATAAATGCAGGAAAAGAGGCTGGATGGAATTTAGACGGTAGTTCAACCAGGGAAGTGAGGTCAAAACCTCACCTGTTAGCATCTTGGGAAATACTGTAACACCCCATTTAATGCAACAGCTATAAGCACTGATTAAATGTGTAGAGAAGTCACCTTCCTGGTTGTAAAAATAATTACCCCATACTCATTTTTAATGCAACAGATGTGGGCTTTGATTAAATGCACCCAGGATCTCATTTGCTCACTGTAATTTGAAATCCATCAACGTTTCTCTGCAATTTAGTCCTTCTCAAAAGTTTTATGGGGTCCTTGGCCTTCAAAGGAATTGCCAATCCTATTTTATGTCATAAATTGCTTATTTATTTATTTATTTAAGTTCTCTATCTGTACGGGGGAAAAAATATTGGCTAACTCTTGAGTTTTTCCTCATGCCCACTTCTTAAAATTTCCGTGCAGCTACAGATAGTTCTCGACTTATAACCACTTGTTTAGGGACTGTTCAAAGTTACAACTGCCAAATCTATAACAACATAATGAATCTATGTTAAGAAATGCTTCAAAGCACTTTTTTGGAGACCGATTTGAAAAGTTTACACAGCTGCAGAAGGGATTTTATTTATTTATTTATTTAAAAAAGAATTTGCAAGCCTTGTTTTTTTTTTAACTGTACTCAGCCAATGAGCTAAAAATCTGGAAATAACTAATAGCATTAAAACACGGAGCAAACACGGAGAGTCTTCTTTTCTCAATGTTTACTTACTACAATATTTATATAATGCTTGAAGGCAGTTGATGGATCTCTCCATGTAGAATTAAAATAACGATAAACCAAAATGGAAAAGCATCGAAAACGACCAGTCACTCTTCTAACAAGCATCCATCAACATTCTTCCAAATTCAAAGACTTTGCAAAGAGCTCCATTTTGCAGGTTGTTCTTGATTTACAACAGTTCGTTTAATGACCAAAGTTACTAAACAGCACTAAAAAAAATTGACTGATGACCGTTTTTCACACTTACGACCGTTGCAGCATCCCCATGGTCATGTGAACAAAATTCAGATGCGTGGCAACCGACTCATATTTATGACAGCTGAAGTATCCCCTGGGTCGTACGATCCCCTTTTGCGATCGTCTGACAGTCAATGGGGAAGCTGGATTCACTTAACAACCGTGTTACGGGTTTAACAACTGCAGGGATTCACTTAACAATTGTGACAAGGAAAGGAAGGTTGTAAAATGGGACAAAACACACTTTACAAATTCCTTGCTAACCAACAGAAATTTTGGGTTCAGTTGTGATCGTAAGTCGAGGACTATGTGTAGTTTTTGAACGTCTGAATTTCTGGGAAGAAGAGGTTTTTGTCTAATGTGATTTTTTCTTTCTATCCATCCATGGGTCTTTGGAGCACTTAAGACATATACATATATAAGAAAAGAGCCTTAGTGGCGCAGCAGACAAAAGTGCTGTTAAGTAGCACCAGCTGCCTGCAATTACTGCGAGTTCTGATCCCACCAGGCTCAAGGTTGACTCAGCCTTCCATCCTTCCGAGGTAGGTAAAATGAGGACCCGGAGTGTGGGGGCAATAAGCTGACTTTGTATAAAAAAAAAAGAACACCGCTTAGGGGGGGCCGAAAGCCCTACTAAGCAGGTATATACAAAAGTATGAAGGCTATTGCTTAAAAGCATTGTAAGCTGCCCTGAGTCTCCGGAGAAGGGCGGCATGTAAATTGAACCAATAAATAAATAAATAAATACATATTAGTAATTTTGGCACTCAATGGGGTTTGAGGCACTGGCTTTTATAAAAAACAAAACCATCGTTCACTTTAAAAATATCCAGGGCTTCCTTTCTTTCAGGGAATCCAATAAAATTTACACGGTTAAAAACAAAAACAAAAAACCAAAAAAAGAACAATTTTCTTCTGGATTTAAAGGATGAAGCCGGCATCAGCATGAATATTAGGAAGAATAAAATGGATAAATATATGCAAAGATATCCAGGCTGCCCTTGGGAGGAATTTTAATATCAAGCTTTCTTTTTTAATAAAATTTCCTTTCCGACACAAAAGAAAGCAATGTGCTTCAAACAGTGGCTGACTTTAGGTGTTCGCACGCTGTCTTTGACAACTCCAGAATTAACAAAACCAGATTGTTGTTGTTAGTTGCGAAGTCGTGTCCAATCCATCACGACCCCATGGATAATGTTCCTCCAGGCCTTCCTGTCCTCTACCATCCTCTGGAGACCATTTAAGTTCACACCGACTGCTTCAGGGACTCCATCCGGCCACCTCGTTCTCTGTCCTCGACTTAGGGCCACAACGGAGCCCAACATTTCTGTTGCTAAGCAGGACAGCTTGTTAAGTGAGTTTTGGCTCATTTGACGACCTTTCTGGCCACAGTTGTTAAGTGAATGAGCGCAGTTGTTTAAGTTAATAAGACGGTTGTTAAATGAATCTGGTTTCCCCATGGACTTTGCCGGTGTTGTGACTGAGGCCCAAGTAGTTAGTATTAAATACAAACAGTTCGAAAACAAACAGACTTTATTAGAACAGCTGAGAATTAACTCATTCTCAGCGTCATCCAAACTAAATTAAAGCAAATTCTTCAAAACACCATTCCTCAGTTTATCACCGACCTTGGGATAATTAGGCAAACTGCCAAAGGCTTTTCTTGGCAAAAGTTCAGAAGCAGAAGACGCCGACAAGAAATGAATACAGTGAAACAAGAAGCAATTCTCTCAACGTTGTTTTCCAGCAAAGAGGCCAAGAGCCGCTGCTGGTCTTTTTAAGCCTTATGGGAGGCACCAATCATCTCTTGGCCCTACTCCCGAGTCGTCCATTTTGCTTTATCTGCTCTTGCCTTCTGGCAGCTCTTCTCATACGTGCACTAAGAACAGGCTCCTCCTCTTCCTCTGCCTCTCTACTATTCGCCTCTGGAGGCTCCGGAGGCAGCACATCACTCCCCGATAGCCCTGGCCCCCTCTCTGCCTCTGACGCAGAGCCCTCATCTGGGCCTTCCCCAGCCTCCAGGATGGCCCATATTCTTCCTCAGCCTCCTCACTGTCCGACTCCGCTGCCAGCTCCACAGGCTGCTGGCGGACCACAACAGCTGGTGGGAAGATCGCAAAAAGGGATCACATAACACACACACACACCCCGCAAACCATCATAAATACGAGTCAGTTGCCACGCGTCCAAATTTTGATCACGTGGCCATGGGGATGCTGCAATGGTCATACATGTGAAAAATGGTCATAAATAACCTTTTTCAGGGCCGTTGTAACTTCAAACCAGTGGTGAAATCCAATTTTTTTTACTACCGGTTCTATGAGCGTGGCTTAGTAGGCGTGGGAGGGGTAGGATACTGCAAAATCCCCATTCCCTCCCCACTCCTGGGGGAAGGATACTG
>WNWU01013585.1:3189654-3206575 GCA_012654045.1 Ptyas mucosa
TGGGGGAAGGATACTGCAAAATCCCCATTCCCTCCCCACTCCTGGGGCCAGCCAGAGGTGGCATTTGCCGGTTCTCCGAACTCAAAATTTCCGCTACCGGTTCTCCAGAACCTGTCAGAACCTGCTGGATTTCACCCTTTCAAACGGCCACTAAACGAACGTTTGAAATACCTGCCGAAGACGGTGCGTTTTCACACCGGGTGGGAAATGCGTTTTGAAGCTGAACATTCAGCCAGCAACTTTAACATTTGTGGGTTTGAGGCACGCTTCCTTCCTTCTTGATTTATGGAGGGTTCACCTGTTTTGGGGGATATTGCGGGACAGTTATTTTTCCCTGAGATATCTTACAGGCATTCCTTTTTATTTATTAATTTTCCTTTCTAGCAATGACCTAGATTTTGCTGACAAAATCCAGGCTCCTGGAACAAAGGGTGAGAGGTGGCCTCAGTCATCAAACAGAAAAGAGAAGGGAAATGTTGGCCTGTCTTAATCGAATTGCTGAGGCTGCAGTATGGGGAATGCTTTCCAGCTTGTTATTGATTGCAGTTTACGAGTCCTGGGGCTCATATCTTTATGCAATTGGTTTGCTTGATAGACAGTGAGAATTCGGAGGGCGGGAGGGCGGGAGGGCGGGAGGGCGGGAGAAAGATGCCCAGAAAAATGGTTTCTGGGAGATTTGCGTGGACTGATGGTAACTCAAAGGCAGAAACACTGGAGGGAGGGAGGAAGATGAGGAAAAAGGAAGAATAGAGGGAGGTATGAGGAGGAAGGAAATGAAGCAAGGAAGGAAAGAAAGAAGGGGAGGGCAGGAGAAGGAAGGAAGGAAGGGGAAGAATAGGTGGAGAGATGAAGAGGAAGAGGAAGAAAATGGAGGGAGGAAAGAGAGGGAGGGAGGAAGAAAGAAGGAAGATGAGAGAAAGAGGAAGAATAGAGGGAGGGGAAGGAAGGAAGGAAGTGGAAGAATAGAGGGAGGGATGAAGATGAGGAGGAAGAAAATGAAGAGAGGGAGGAAAGAGAGGGAGGAAGAAAGGAAGGAAGATGAGAGAAAGAGGAAGAATAAGGGGAGGGGAGGAGGAAAAGGAAGAAAGGGAGGGAGGGAGAGAGGGAGGGGAAGAATAGAGGGCGGATGAAGAGGAGGAAGGAAATGAAGGGAGAGAGGAAAAAGAGGGAGGGAGGAAGAAAGGAAGGAAGGAAGATGAGAGAAAGAGGAAGGATAGAGGGAGGAGGAAGAAGAGACGAGGAAGAAAGAAAAGAACCCAATCATTCTCCCAGGGAAATTTTTTCAGGCAGCTAGTTCTTCAAAGATGTTTTTATTTTCTTTCTTTCACTCAATTCTAGCATAAGCATATTTTAGCCTTAGGATGCCATTTCTAATTCACAACTCCCAGGATCAAAAAAAAAAAAAGAAGACGAAGAAGAAGGAGGAGGAGGATATCTGGACTTCTACATCTCTATTTCTTTTTTTACAGCGTTAGATTACATCTTCTTTAATGTGTTAAGATGAAATAGCTGAACTTACTATCCCACCATTGGCTGACACATTCCATCTACCCAATTTGAACAATTATTCCAGAAAACTGGGGTCACCTTGATGAAAAGAAATGAAACTCATCAGATTAACAGATGATACCAAGCTGACCGGAATAGCCAACACCATGGGAGATAGGCTAAAGATTTGAACACTGGGCTCTATCCAACAAAACGCAATTCAGCAGTAAGAAAAGTAAGGTTCTACATTTAGGCGAGAAAAACCAAATGCACAGGTATAGCATAAGTGGTACCTGGCTCAATAGTAGTAACTGTGAGAGGGATCTTGGAGTCCTATTGGGCAACCATTTAAATAGGAGCCAGCCGTGTGCAGCAGCTGCCAAAAAAGCCGGCATAGTTCTAGGCTGCACAAACAGAGGGATAGAATCAAGATCACGTGAAGTGTTAATACCACTTTATAATGCCTTGGGAAGGCCACACTTGGAATCCTGCATCCAGTTTTGGTCACCACAATGTAAAAAAGTTGTGGAGACTCTGGAAAGAGTTCCGAGAAGAGCAACAAAGAAGATTAGGGGACTGGAGGCTAAAACATACAAAGAACGGTTGCAGGAACTGGGTAAGTCTAGTTTAATGAAAAGAAGGACCAGGGGAGACAGATAGCAGTCTTCCAATATCTCAGGGGCTGCCCCAAAGAAGAGGGAGTCAAGCTATTCTCCAAAGCACCTGAGGGTAGAACAAGAAGCAACGGGTGGAAACTCATCAAGGAGAGAAGCAACCTGGAACTGAGGAGGAATTTCCTGACAGTTAGAACAATTAATCAGTGGAACAACTTGCCTCCAGAAGTTGTGAATGCCCCAACACTGGAACTTTTTAAGAAGAGATTGGACAGCCATTTGTCTGGAATGTTAATGTTTCCTGTTTGAACAGCCGGTTGGACTCGAAGACCTCCGGGGTGCCTTCCAACTCTTTTTTTTCTGCTATTCAAGTTGTCATCTATATGTGTCCATCCACAAAATCAGGTTCATTTTAGGGCAAACGTAAAGAAAAACCCTGCCATTTAAGCTACTTCCCTGTTCCTCGGTGCGGAGAATGATCTCCCAGGGAGAGGAGCCCGTAGACAAAGCTCTCCATCTCTGAATTATTCAGAAGTTTCCAGCCCATGAACATTGAACACGGAAAAGCAAGGAGATGTTTGCAAAATCCCATTACCCTGTCATGGATTTCAACCTGGATTTTTTTTTGTTTTGTTTTTAGACTCACCCAATTTCCGGAGCAGACTGTAAAACAAATTTCCTTCTCCAGATGTAGAAAAATAGCCAGAGCACCTTTTTCAAAGTCATACAGCTGGTCCTCGACTTATGACCAGTTGAAGTTATGGTGGACCCCCTCCCCATAGGGATCCCCTCAAGGATGTGTGACTTTATTTACAACCGTTTTCAGAATCCTGTGGTCAGACGGACGTGTAATACATTGTTTTTGCAGAAAATTGTCATTTCCTTCTGGTTTTGGGGAAAAACCAAAACCAGAACGATTAGTTTTCTGCCCCCCCCCCAAAAAAGTTCTGTCATGTGGGTGTCCCGCTTTACGACTGTCTCAACTTATACCCATAAAGTGACTGATGGGCTAAGAAGATCTCACATCTGTGTCTCGTCTGGTTCTTAGCCGTCTTAGTTCGGTTCTAGGATAGTTCTTAATAATATTTTAACTCTGTGTTCTTTTTAATCTTCTAATTATTTTACTTGTTGTATAACTTGTAAGTTACCCAGAATTGCTTTGTAGGGAAAAGCAGAGGAAGGAAAGAAGGAAGGAAGGAAGGAAGGAAGGAAGGACAGAGAAAAAGAAAAAGAAAAAGAAAGAAAGAAAGAAAGAAAGAAAGAAAGAAAGAAAGAAGAGATGGAAGGAAGGAAGGAGGGTGGGTGGAAGTTAGGAGAGGGAGAGACAGAGAAAGAAAGAAAGGAAGGAAGGAAGGAAGGAGAAAAAGAAAAAGAAAGAAAGAAAAGATGGAAGGAAGGAAGGAGGGTGGGGGGAAGTTAGGGGAGGGAGAGACAGAGAAAGAAAGGAAGGAAGGAAGGAAGGAAGGGGGAGGGAAGGAGGGGGGAGGAAGGAAGGGAGAGACAAGAGAAAGGAAGGAAGGAAGGAGGGAGGGAGGGAGGAAGGGAGGGAGAAGGAAGGAAGGAAGGCTCCACGATAGTCATAAATCAAGGACTACTTGTGTTAAAAAACTAAGCCAGATCCAGCCATTCATTCTGAAACAAAGCCAGTGTTCAGTAACTCGCTAATGCCCCCTAGTGGCTGAAAGGAAAAAAAGTCATGTTTTATTCCAAAGCACAAAAAGGGGAATTTTGTATACGATGTCCTTGTGAATATTACATCTGCCTGCTTTTCTTTCATAGGATCGGTTCACATCCTAGAGTGAACTACGAGCTACAAGGAGTCCTTGGCTTATGACTGCAATTCACCCCGATGTATCTGTTTCTAAGCAGGGCAGTCGTTAAGCGAGTCATGCCTCAATTTACAACTTTTTGCTTTTTGCTTGCTGGAGTTGTTAAGTGGATCATGCAATTAAGTGAATCATGTGGTTAAGTGAATCTGGTTTCCCCTATTGATTTTGCTTGTCAGGAGGTCGCAAAAGGCCCTGGGATACAGCAACCGTCATAAATATGAATCAGTTGCCAAGCGTCTGAATTTTGACCACATGACCAGAGGGATGCTTGCAGTAGTTGCATAAAAAAAATGCTCATAAGTTTTTTTCAATGTTGTTGTGGCTACCAACGGTCACTAAACAAAGCCACGTTCACTTAACCACATTACTAAATTAACACTCACTTAACAACGGTAACAAGAAAAGTCATCAAATGGGGTAAAACTCACTTAACTGTCTCGCTTAGCAACACAAAATTAGGGGTCAATTGTGCTCGCAAGTAGAGGACTTCCTGTATATCTTTAGTGTTGCAAATACAGGTATTCCTTGACTTACGACCACAATCAATACAAGAACGGGGATTAGTAAGTAAAGTGGTTGTTAAAAGTGAGTCACACTCAATTTTGCCTTTTTGCCACGTTTAAGGAAATCGTTGCAGTCGTTAAATGAATCGGGCAGTCTTTAAGCGAATCCAGATTCCCTCACTGACTTTGCTTACCAGAAGCGGACTGGGAAGGTCATAAAATGGGGAATCGCACGATCCCAGGACATTGCAACCATCGGTTTCTAACTGCTCAAATTTTGATCCCACGACTTGTGAGGGTGCAGCGATAGTCATAAGTACGAGGACTGGTTGTTAAGACCCTTTTTTTTTTTAGTGCCGTTGTATCTTTGAGCAGCCACCAAACGGTTGTAACCTGAGGACTATCTGAAGTTGCTTTGCAAAATCTTCTGTCTTTTAAGCGAGGAAAAGTAACGGAAACTGCTTGGAAATAATTCCACGTCTTTTTGGGTCCCGACAGATGTAGAGGGACGTTCCTCATTTTGCTTGCTGCTTTTTATTTATATTTATTAAATTTTTATGCTGTTCACCAGCTCCAGCTTAGCATTCCTCCAAGATATTTAGGAAAACGTGGTCTCTGAATAAAATCCACCCAGATCCTACACAGCAGAGAAGATCGAGGCGAAAAGAGGTATAAAACATCACTCACAAATATGTATCAAAAATTGAATTTAAACTTTTACTCTTATTGATTCCTCTTTGTATGTACAAATGCATTCCCCACCACCACCACCACCCCAGATATTAGAAATCGAGTTTTTTGAACCCAGTGCAAAGGAGAAGTAGGCGAGGAGAATCAGAAACACACCGAAGGCTCGTTGGTTTAAAAATAAAAATCTGAGAAGTGTCTTAAAAATCCTTTTGACCATTTCAAAGGGGGGAGCAGTTTGGAATTTTAACATTCGTTGGCTTTCGCTCCAGAAGGAGAAAAACCAGATCTTGGTGACAACAGGGATGCGCGGTATGTGATCAAAACTGTGTTGTATTTCCTGAAGAAAAATCAGGGGTGATCCTCAAAAATTGTAGTAAGGGCTTTTCTGCCCGGTTGCTGGGTGAGCGTGGCTTAGTCAGCTTCTTGCACCATGCCGGGGTGGGGGTGGGGGTCGTTTTTGCCCTCCCCAGGCCCTGGAGGCTTTCCTTGAGCCTCTGGGAAAACGAAAATTGGCCTCCCCAGGCTCCAGAGGCCCTCTGGAGGCTGGAAACAGGCCTGTTTCTGGCCTTCCCAAGTTTCCGGTAGGCCTGTTTTTCGCCCTCCCTGAGCCTCCATGCATGTCCTGCACTCAAAACAGGCCGCGTGGGGACTCCTGGGAGGGGAGGGGTGGGCAGGAGGGGGATTTGGGGGGGTTCTCGGAACTGCACAGAATCTTAGCTAGAGGTTCTCCCAAACCCCTGCAAATCCCCATCAGCCTACCTGAGAAAAATGTTACGTGAAAACAGTCCTTCACTTACAACCATTCGTTTAGTGACGGTTTGAAGTTTCAACGGAACTAATGACCAGTTTCCCACACATCCCCATGGTCACGTGAGCAAAATTCGGACCCTTGGCCACTGATTCATGTTTATGACGGTTGCAATGTCCCGGGGTCATGTTTCCCCTTTTGCGAACCTTCTGATAAGCAGAGTCAATGGGCAGGCCACAACTTTGGGCTCAATTGTGGTCCTAAGTCGAGGTCACACAATTAAAAGGGCCCTTAGTCAAGACGTTTAGGGTGGGCTCAAATAGGTAGCCACGCCCCTTTTCAGAGGGGGCGTGTCTGAAAGGTTCACCATCAGGGGCAGGTTTTAAAACCCGTTGCTATTGATTTGCTCGAGGGCGTGTAACGCTTCTGCGCATGTGCAGAAGTGTCCGGGCGGATGGGTGGAGCCTCCCGCCGCTGCCGGTTTGCCAGATCCAGGGCAAACTGGTAGCTACTCACCAGTGTTCACCATGTCCCTGCACTTGGAAAGTTAGCAGATCAGGGGACAACCTGCAAGATTTTGCAAGCCAGATGGCTGGAAAATTATAGAGTTAAGTCAATGCCACCCAAACCTTTTGCTTCCATTGCCCAGAGCCGCCTCTTGTAAAGTCTTATCAAACTATGAGGCACGATCGTCTCTTCTTTCAGGACCGTCGTAACTTTGAAGAGTTTCCGAATGAATGGTCATAATTTGATAAAAACAGGGAGTCCTTGACTTACGACCAGAGTTCAGCTCAACATTTCTAAGTTGTTAAGCAGCACCGTGGCTTAGTGAGTTTTGCCTCATTTTATGACCTTTCCTTCCATGATGATTAAGTGAATCTCTGCAGTTGTCAAATTAGTCACCTGGTTGTTAAGTGAATCTGGCTCCCCACACTGACTTGTGTTTGTCAGAAGGTCGCAACAGGGGATCGCGTGACCTTGGGACGCTGCAACCGTCATAAATACGAGTCAATTGCCAAGCATCCAGATTTTGATCACTTGACCACGGGGATGCTGAAAATGGTCCTGTGAAAAATGTCTCTTTTTTTCAGCACCGTTGTAACTTTGAATGTTCACTAAATGAACATTCCTAAATTGAGGACTACCTGTATTTCATTAAAGGGTAAAACCTACCTCTGTGATGGGACTGTCTATACTAGAAGGACATCCGAGAAGGTAGTGTTGGCCACTGTAGTGACAAGAGATTGTGAGAACCTGGCAGTGAACAAGAAATGGTAAGAGTCCATCAAGCCAACATCTGTTAACGTTTAACATTCTCAAGTCTTCTGTGCAAGGTCCTTGGTGCTCTCTGAGCTTGGTTGCTTTCTTGCAGACATTTCATGACCCAACTAGGTAACGTCATCAGTGCTAGAAGAGAGTAGGATTTGGGAGGAGGGGGAAGGAGGAAAAAGGAAGGAAGAAAGAGGAGGAGAATTGTGGGGTCCTTGGTGCTCTCTGAGCTTGGTGGTTTTCTTGCACCCAACTAGGTAACATCATCAGTGCTAGACAGATTTGGGAGGAGGAGGAGGAAGAAGGGGGAGCTGGACTGTGGTGTCCTCAGTGCTCTCTGAGCTTGGTTGATTCTTGCAGACGTTTCATGACCCAGCTAGGTAATATCATCAATCTTGTATTCCTTTGCCATGACGTCTAGTAGCTTTGGAATTGCTTTGAATTCAACTCAACGGATGCCCAGTTTAGCGCCTGCCATTATAAATTACCTATTGCTTGGATATAAAATTTCATTCCGCTCGAAGTCAAACTGGAAAAAGTAACTATAAGAAGAACATAACAATATGCAGTAGACTTTTCTTATTATTATTAATATCCGTATGAACACCTGCATGTAGAAACTCGACCAAAATCCAGATACATGAGAAAATTGTACAAAAATGCTGTATCAAGGTGAAACCGTATACCCAAGGCTGTTTTTTTTTAGTTCAAAACGAGGAACAGTCTATATCTACAGGAAATTTTTATAGCGTATTATCCGAAGGCACCTTCCCCCATCAGTGAAGTTTCAAGGCTGTTGCCTTCTCTTCCACCAACTTAATATAAATACATTTATCTACAATTTAGTGTAATGTAGACGGGATTCAAAAGTCAATTTCTCAAACGATTCCTCCCCCAAATAATATAATAATAAATTATATATGAATTATGACAGCAATTGCCCACTTTGGCCATATCTATATATAAAAAAAGCAATCCCTCAAATGTTCGGTGAATAATTTTGTGCTTTAAACATGGGAGGGGACCCACACAAAGCTGGTTGCAACCAAGTTTCGATGCTCATCTTTGGAGAAAGCTTAGGTCACACTTTGGGAGTATTCAGTGCATCTGATTTTTTTTTCCAGGTTGATTTTTCCATCAGTGGTGGAAAGGGTTTTCAGAAACTTTTCTCTGCTTTGGGGGTGAGGGTGGGGGAAAAAACGGACGGAAAAAACCAGACGGCAGCCTCAAAAACTCTGAATTTCTACTTGAATCCAGAGCAGTCAACGTCTTCTTCAGCGCGCGCATCCCGCGGCCTTTTCTTGGATTAAACAAATTAATCCAGAAAGATTGCAAGCTTCCTTCCTTTAGACAGATATTTCCTTTGCTGCCTGTCACAAGTCCAAAATATATGTATATATATAGTGTTTTTCTTTCTTTCTTTTTTTTTTTGCTAAAATGCATGATTTTGAGCAAGGACAGGAAAACAACCCCCCAAAATTTACGAGTCAATCTGCTCAGAGCTGCTTTGGAATAACCACCCTCAAAGTTGAGACGTTTTTTTTTTTTTAAAAACAACCCGTTCTGGGATGTGTGTGTGTGTGTGTGTCCTTTTTCATACCCCCAAATCTGGCGGTTTCTCGGCCACCTGCCGGGTTAGGATCTGGTGAGAAGAAAGGGATGCCACGGCGATGTGGAAGAGAATCTGCCAGTGGTTTCGTAATCCGTACAGGTAGACGTTGCACAGACAGACCGTTGCGAAAAGGAGGGAGACTTTGATCTTCCGGGCGGAAGTGTAGAACAGGTAGAGATAACACTGCGAAAAATAAATTTTGAGAAAGAAAAGAAAAAAAAAAGGCTGTTAAGTAAGCAAGGATACAAATACAATACACGATAGATAGTGCCTGGTTTACGACTGTTCTGTCCCCCTTCCCCACACAGGCAATCACACAACCAGGCACGCCTGCCAAGATTTTATTAAGCAATCAGACTAGAAACCCTTGCAGATAAAGACTTTTGGCAGTAAACTGCGAAATGCCTGCCAAGTCAGTTTTCACTCCCAGTCAGCAAGAGAGAGTTTATCCTCAGTCCGGTTCAGTAGCAAAAAGTAATCCACGAAGCAAGAGTTAGTCAATCCAAATATGTACAAGCCAGATTTCAGGTAATGCAATGTGACTCTCAGGTTTTTAACTTTGACCATCACAAAGCCTGAAGAGCAATCACACCCACTTTTATTCCTTGTGGGGTGTGGCTCAGTGACTCAGCTCAATCTCTGGGCCCCCACGCCTCTTTTGTTGCTGTGCATACTTCTCCCTCTGACGCTGCCTGGGATCAAGCCAGGATTCATCATCCTCGCTCCCTATCTGTTGTTGTTCCAATATGCTTTCCTCCTGGCATATCCCAGGCTGTTCCTCTTGGCCTTTGGAGGGAACCCCGGGCATTGCCAGAGAGGAGGGTCCTGGAGAGGGAGGCCTTGTCAGTTCCTCCCCATCACCTTCTGAGTCCTCTTCCTCTGTTAGGGCAGGCTCGGGAGTCGGGGTCACAGCAACGATGCTGATTGGGATAGGAATTGCTAAAGCAACGTGGATGTAAAGTCCAACAGTTGTTATCGTTGTTAAGTGAATCACTGTTGTGGCCTGTTGGCCGTGGCCCCTCCAGGTGCCGAATCAGAGGAGCAGGAGGCGGCCTGGGAGTTAGGGTTAGTATCAAGGCAACCGGAGAGTTCTGAGGGCGAAGAGGGAATGGAGCTGGCAGAGGAAGAGTCTGGGCCGTCCATCAGTCCTCAGATGGAGAGTCAACAGCCCCCAGGTCTGGAGGTGGCTGATGAGGAAGAGGAGGAACAGCTGGGTCTGGTGCCTGACATGCAGATGCTCAGAAGGCAGAGGAGAGGAGAGCAGTGGAAATCTATGGGCCGGTCCTTGGGACGGAAGAGTCACCACTGCTAGTGAAGCCCCACCCTAGCTCTGGGGATAAAAAGCAGGGGGCAGAGAGGAATAGACGTGGCAGACATCTCCCAGACGGATGGACTGGTTAGCCTGCAGTGAGAGAGAAATCTTTTGCTGGGTCTTCTGGCACTCCCAAATAAAGGAATCTTTTGAGTTCACTGCAGAGAGTTTGTCATGTTTGGAGAGCTGGGCCAGAACAATCAACTGCAGGTCGTTAAACGAGGAGGCCATGTGGTTGCCATTTGTGGCTTCCTGCCGACTTCCTCAGTGACTTTGCTCGCCAGAAACGGGCAAAGGAGGTCGCAAATCGTAATTGTGTGCTAAAAGAGCCAAGTACCACTCATTCAGTGCAGACGCAAGTTTGAATGGTGGATGAATGCGAGGCTGTTAAGTGAGGACCACTCGTGTAAGCGTGGAGAAGGACTTCAGGTGGTCTGCGACTTACCGAGGTTGCTTAGCAGCTGTTCAAATTTGCAAAGGACCTACGTTGGGGCTACTTATGATCCTGATTTGAAGTTCTGGAGGCCAGGCTTGCCCCACTCAGTCACCTGACCAAATTTTGGTCGCTCGAAAACATGGTCACATTTACGGCCATTTGTAGCCTCCCTTCCCCGGTCACGTGGCTGCATTTTACAACAATTTTGCTGAAAACACTGGCAGTTACGTCCAGTTTTTGGCAAAACCACGCACCGTGACAAGTTCACTTAAAAAAAGTTCAAAACATTCTTAAGGATCCATCTCATCCTGGATCTCACCCTTTTTTTTTTTAAACTATTACCATCTGGCAGACGGTACAGGATAATAAAAACAAGGACAAATAGGCTGAAAAACAGCTTGTGTCCCATGGCAGTAAAATTATACTGAATTCTACGTTATAGCGCAATATTGGGTGTTCAATTTCAATTATAGAGAATGTAAAGGATGTATGTTTGTATTTTTATGTTTATAGTTATAATGTACAGTTATAATGTACAGTTATAATGTATAATGAAGATGGCATTTAATTTCGTTATACCATGTCCAATGACAACAAAGTAAACTAAACTAAACTAAACTAAACTGATTGGCTTAGCAACCCTTACAGCCGCTTCATGATTGCTGCAATAAACTTCGTAAAATCAGGTTGATCATGTGAACAGTCCATCTCTACAATGTCTTGCAACTGTGGCGGGCAAGCTCCACTAGGGTCTTTAAGTCGAGGATTACCTATATTTAAAATGTTATTAACTGCATTACAGATAGTCCACAACGTACCACCACGATAGGGAACAACGTTTCTGTTGCTAAAAGAGATGGTGGTTAAAAGAGAGTTTTGCCTCGTTTTACAACCTTGCTTGCCACAGTTGTTAAGTGAATCACTGCAGTTGATAAAATTAGTAATCTGCTTGTTAAGCGAATCTGGCTCCCTCCCTTGACTTTGCTTGTCAGAAGATCGCAAAAGGAGATCACGGGACACCGCGACCGTCATAAATATGAGTCAGTTGTCAAGCATCCAAATTTTGATCATGTGACCACGGGGATGCTGAAAATGGTCGTAAGTGTGAAAAATGATCATACGTCACTTTTTTTCAGTCCTTTGTAACGTTGAACGGTTGTTAAACAAGTGGTTTTAAGTCAAGGACTGCTTGTACTTTATCCCCCGATCATGCCATCAAGATTTTCTTAAGAAAATGGCCTGAAACCAGCCAGCAATCTAAGACAAAAATGAGGCATTAAACTGAATTTACTCTTCTAACGTTTTATAGCAGAAGTCATCAAAATTCATCAGCGGAAAGATCTAACTCTAACAAGATTGCTGGGTCTTATCTCAATTCCTGCACCTTTGCCCCAGAACATTAAAATCTTGATTTCTCAGAAATTGGATGCTATCTGGTTACATTGTCAGATTTGAGTCATTTTTAATTTTATGGGGTTTTTTTCAGTGCCGGCACTGAAAACCTGCCAATATCTGATATACAGGCATCCTGAAAATAAAGAGATGAATATAGAAGAAACGGCATGATAATAAATCCACGATAGGCCTAAGTTTTGATGTATTCGGGTCTTTTCCCGTGTAAGATTGAGAGTATCTTGGTGACGTTTCGACGAAGTCTCATTCGTCAGGCTGGTGTCTTCGGCCTTGTGCTTCTAGGAGCAATGTGTGATCGTGATTGTTTCTTCTTTTCAACTGCCAGTGGGGGTATGAACTGATTGGCTGGGAGCATGGCTGTGTTCTGATTGGGTGGAGGTGTGTTTCAAAGCAAAGCTCGCACACGCACTTCAGTTCATACCCCCAATGGCAATTGAAAAGAAGAAATAACCACGATCGCACATTGCTCCTGGAAGCACGAAGCCGAGAACACCAGCCTGAAGATGACGAATGAGACTTCGTCGAAACGTCGCCAAGACACTTCCAATTTTACATGGGAGAAAACCCGAATAACCAAAGACCTACATACATATATGTATGTATGTATGTATGTATAGTGTATAAAAAAAACTGATGAAGCTTCTTGGATAAGAAGCGAACTGTCTTTCTCATCTTCCTTCAATTAAAAAACAGTCCATTTGCCTTTTGAAAGATTAAAAAAAGGAGCCTTTTGTGATCAATGAAAGCATTTCAGCCAGCTGAGGCAGAAGCCAATTTTAAGTCATTTAAATCCCCTCCCCAAAAAACAGAAAATATATAAGTTACTCACCAAACCGAAGGAGGACATAAAAGGCAGCAGAAATGCTACGACGTTTATAATTCCTTGGTGATCTTCCTAGGGGGAAGACGAATTCGAGGGTCAAATTCAATTTCAAGGGCAAATTGAGTCAGCTGGTGCAACAAAAAACAGATCCAATGAAATGTAATGTTTTTCTCCCCCCTCTTTTTTTAAGCAGATACTTTGGCACCCTAAGGCAGAATCCGAGTTAGCTACAGGCAGTCCTCGCCTTCCGACTGTAATGGAACCTGCCCATTAGGGTCACAAGTTGAGATAGTTGTTAACTGAGGTGACCACAGATCATCTCATTTAACAACCACCGCTGCTATGCTCCCTGATACGGTAGTTAAGCAAGCGTACAGTCATTAAGCGGAGCACAGGGTAACTTGGGGAGTGGAGGGAGGCCCTAGGCGAGACTAGAACTCACTGTCTCCTGGTGACTGGCCCAAAGTCACCCAGCTGGCTTTCACCGCTAAGGCGGGACTAGAACTCACCGTCTCCTGGGTTCTAAGCCAGCACCTTCACCAGTAGTCCAAACTGACTCTCTTGGCCCCCAAATTAGCAGCCCAGTTACCTGCCACGAATACTCTGCCAGATGAACCCCTCGAATAAGATCGAGCGCACCGCACATGATATTGAGGATGAGGGAGAGAATCCCCAAAGGCGAGACGGGTTGCATCCGGCAAGCAGGAGCTACAGGGGAATTTAAAAAAAAGAAAAAGAAATGAAAAGGATATCCAAGAAAGGTGAGATGGATCCGTCTTGCTAAGAAATTTACAACTCTTCTTTAGGCTTCTGTCATACTTCAATGTACTAATAAAGTTAGCTTACTTTATTGTCACCGCACCTCGTGCAACGAAATTAAATGCCATCTTCAGTGTACATTATACATAAGAAAACTATAAAAAAAATAAAACACAAACACACATCCTCTGCATTCTATACAACTGAACTGAAAATCCCTGATATTGCATTAATATTGTACTATACCGTAGAATTCAATATAGTTACTGCCCTGGGGTAGAAGCTGTTTTTCAGCCTATTTGTCCTTGTTTCTATTGTCCTGTACCGTCTGCCAGATGGTAATAGTTCAAAAAAAAAAAAAGGGTGAGATCCAGGATGAGATGGATCTTTAAGGATGTTTTGAACTAAAGGAGAATATTGGTAGCTCAGCAGTGGTGGGTTCCTCCCGGTTCGGCCCGGTTCTCCCGAGCCGGTAGCGGTGACGATATGACATCACCGAATCGGTTCTTTGCCTTATAATTAATACAATTCCTTATCTCTATACAAATTTATACTATTTATCACATTTCAAACATATAGATTCTTACATCTGCGAAAGTTACATCAATACCAAATTTGATCTTATCTAACACAGAAAACTAGCGTGAAAACTTCTAAACATTCTACTCGTCAATAATCATTTATCCCAGCATTCCTCCTCTTGTCAAGCCAGTAATAAAATTTGTTCCAGATTTCATAATACTCTGTTTCGTTCTTATCTTTAAGTTCCAGGGACAGTCTGTCCATTTCCGTACAAGTTAATATTTTAGCTAACACTTGGTCTTCTGTGGTGGTGGTGGTGGGGGGTCCCTTTATTTTTCCGTTTTTGTGCAAAGGCCAATCTTGCTGCTGTTAAAATATGTAACATTAAATAAATTGTACTCTTGTTGTAGTTGCCTTCTATGATGCCCAGTAAAAAAAGAATCTGGTTTTGATTCTATATTTTGCGTTAATATCTCTTCCAGCCATTGTTTTATCTGATGCCAACATTTTATAGCTTTTGGGCATTCCCACCACATGTGGTAAAAAGTCCCTGGCACTGCCTCACACTTCCAACACATTGCTAGTCTTGTGGGTGGGAGATGCCACCTATAGAACATCTTGTATAAATTTTCTTTGTAAATAGTAGCTAGAGTAATTTTTATATTTCTTTCCCATAGAAATATATTTCTTTCCCAATCGTGCCAATTGTCTAGATCAATGCTATAGCTGAAATGTTTACTCCAAATTAACATAGTTTCTTTTACTTGTTCTTCTAATATATCCTGTTCCACCAAATACTGATGTATTTTCCTTATTGCCTTCTCCTCTGTTCTTAATAAAATTTTGTCTAATTCTGTTAGCTCTATTTTTATGCCCCATTCTGTCTTGTCTTTCATGTATTTTGATTGTACTTGGAGATATGCCCACCATTCGAGTTCGATTCCTTCCTCATTCAATTTATTCCTGGATTTCAATTCTCCTCTTTCATTTAACAAATCTTTGTATGTAACTATTCCTCCTGACTTAATAAAATTTCGGTGTGTGAGCATCTCCAATGTCGATATTCAATTCGGGACTTCCATATAATTACATTGCTTAGTTTTATCCGACACGTCTAAAAGTGTCCGTCTGAAACAGTGCTTCTGGAAGTACCGGTGAACATTGTATTTCTCTTCCCAGAGGATAGCATGCCACCCTATCTGCATGTCATGGCCTTCCAGCCTTAACAACTTCCTATTTTTTAGATGTATCCAGTCACTCACCCATACCTTTAAAGCGCTCCATGGCTTAGGGCCAGGGTATTTATGGGACCGCCTCCTGCCACCAATTGCCTCCCACCGGCCAGTTTGCTCCCACAGAGTGGACTTCCTCAGGGTGCCGTCGGCCAGACAATGTCGGCTGGTGACCCCCAGGAGGAGAGTCTTCTCTGTGGTGGCGCCTACCCTCTGAAACGACCTCCCCCCAGAGATACGAGTGATCCCAGACCTCCGGACTTTTCCCCCCCAGAGATACGAGTGATCCCAGACCTCCGGACTTAAAACTCATTTCTTCCAGTTAGCTGGGCTGGCTTGACCCTATGTTTTGGTTTTAAAGTTTTGATACCGATTTTAAATTCGAATTGTTTTTAAATTATGGGCCAAATTTTATTTAAATTATTTTAAAACTTGTCTTAACTTTTGTATATAGTGTTTTTTAGTTGGCTGTTCACCGCCCTGAGTCCGGAGGGAGAAGGGCGGTATAAAAATTTAACCAAATAAATAAATAAAATATAAGTGTTGCTGCTTGATGATATTTTTCCCAGTCTGGAAGGCCAAATCTGCATCCTGTAATAGTTTTAGTTTGATTCACGGTTTTCTACCTTGCCAATGAATTTCAATATAATTTTGTTCAAATTTATAAAAAAAAAAAATTCCTTTTTTAATCTGATTGGTATGCATTGAAATAGAAAGAGTATTTTGGGTAAAACATTCATCTTTATGGTTGCAATTCTTCCCATAAAGGAGAGTTGTAAATTTTTCCACCTACCTAAATCCATTTTAATTTGTTCAGTTAACTTATCATAGTTGTCCCCTTTGAGTGTAATACATCTCGCAGTCATTTGAATTCCTAAATACCTCACTTTTTTTGTTGTCTGAATGTTTAGTTTCCCAGCCAATTCCTTTTCTTGCAATATAGTCATATTTTTTTTACTAGCATTTTCGCTTTCTCCTTATTTATCTTCAATCCAGCTACTTCCCCAGATTCTCCCAGCACTTCTATTAGCCTTACACCAGATTGTAGGGGCTCTTCTATGATAAATACAAGGTCGTCTGTGAAGGCCTGTACTTTAAAAATGTCTTTCTTAATTTCTAAACCTTTAATTTGGTTGGCTTCCTGAATTATTCTAGTCAAAATTTCTAATGATAGTATAAACAATAGCGGCGATAGTAGACAACTTTGTCTTGTGCCTTTTTGAATTTGGAAACTTTTTTGTTGTTTCTCCATTAATTACTATTTTGGCTTCCTGTCTCGAATAAACTGCTTTAAACGTGTTTATAAAATTCTCACCAAACTCCATATAATTTAGCTGGTTCAAAATAAACTCCCATTTAACATTGTTGAACGTCAAGCACCTGAATTTTGATTACGTGACTGAGGGCAACACGGTGGGTCGTAAGTGTAGTGGAATTCTGATTGGTTGCTAAGCAACCCACCGTAACTTGAGGACTGCCTATGTAATCTGGAGATGTCAAACTTCCAGAATTAGCAAAGCAAGTGGCTGGGAATTTTTGGGAATTAAAAGCCCACAGATCTTAAAAGTCACTGAGATTGAGAACCACTGGGTTAGAGCAACAGAAATAGTATAGACCAGGGGTCTCCAACCTTGGCCACTTTAAGACTTGTGGACTTCAGCTCCCAGAATT
>WNWU01013585.1:3206975-3260087 GCA_012654045.1 Ptyas mucosa
CCCAGAATCCCCCAGCCAGCGTTGCTGGCTGGGGGATTCTGGGAGTTGAAGTCCACCCATCTTCAAGCTACCAAGGTTGAGAAACACTGCTCTAAAAAGAAGAAAATATCGGTGTGTGCTTTGCTAAGCCCCACTGGAGGAGTTTGGTACCTTATAGGGTCGAACCACATCTGGAGACTGGAGATAGTCCTCGACTTGCGACCATAACGGAGCCCCGAAGTTTCCGTTGCTAAGGGAGGCATTTGCTTAGCAGGTTTTTTTGACCCAGTTTACAACCGTCCTTGCTACAGTTGTTGAGTCAATCCCTGCGGTTGTTAAGCTAGTAACATGGTTGTTAAAGTGAATCTGGCTTCCCCGCTGACTTTGCTTATCAGAAGGTCACAAAAAGTGCATTGCGTGACCCTGGGACACTGCAACGGTCATAAATATGAGTCAGCTTCCAAGCATCCAAATTCTGATCACCTGAGCATGGGGGATGCAGCAGCGGTCGTTAAAAAGAACACCCCTTGGGGGGGGCCGAAAGCTCTACTAAGCAGGTATATGAACAGAGCCTGTAGTACAGTGGTTTAAAGCACCCTGTTATTAACATCTATTAACATCTGCTGCTTGCAATTACTGCAAGTTCGAATCCCACCAGGCTCAAGGCTGACTCAGCCTTCCATCCTTTCTAAGGTGAGTAAAATGAGGACCCAGATTGTGGGGGCAATAAGCTGACTTTGTATAAATATACAAAAGTATGAAGGCTATTGCTTAACGCACTGTAAGCCGCCCTGAGTCTCCGGAGAAGGGCGGCATATAAATCAAATAAAAATAAAAATAAAATTTAAAAAAAGGTATATACAAAAGTATGAAAGCTATTGCTTAACGCATTGTAAGCCGCCCTGAATCTCCGGAGAAGGGCGGCATATAAATTGAACCAATAAATAAATAAATAAATAAATAAATAGATGATAGATAGATAGATAGATAGATAGATAGATAGATAGATAGATAGATAGATAAATGTGAAAAACGGTCCTAAGTCAATTTTTCAGTGCTGTCGTAATTTTGGACAGTCACTAAACGAACTGTCAAGGACCATCTGTATCTTATTTCCAGAAAAACCTGAAAGATTAGGTTAGGGACAGATCCTCATAGAGAAAATCTAAGTGACTGTTAAGGACTGTTTTGGTCCTAAGCCATCACTTGATGGCTTAGGACCAAAATTGGAAATCAGAAATTTCACTGCCAAGCAAGGAGATGGTTAGGTCAGCTGCACACAAACCTTTTGACTTTTTTTGACCTAAGCAAAACGCTGCAGCTGTTATAAGTGGATCACGTGGTTGGTAAGTGAATTCAACCTCCCCCACTGACTTTGCTTCCGAGAAGCCGCCTGGAAAGGTCGCAAATGGAGGTCGCGTAATCCCAGCATTCTGCAACCCTTGTAATTTTTGTTCCCATGTGCCCGAATTTTGAGTTGACTGTGGAGGGTGCTGCAACGGTTGTTTTAAGATGATGATGATGATGATGATGATTATTATTATTATTATTATTATTATTATTATTATTATTTATTAATTCAATTTATACGCCGCCTTTCTCCGGAGACTCAGGGTGGATTACAATGCATTAAAAAAAAAAACCACTATAAAAACATTTAAAAATTAAAGCATTAAAACCCATGCACACCATCCATGGCCGGATCTCGCCAGATCGCAAGAGCGAGATCAACGGCCCCAGGCCTGCCGGAAAAGCCAGCTCTTCACCGCTTTCCGGAAGGCCAATAGGGTGGGGATGGTCTGGACCTCAGGAGGTAACTGGTTCCAGAGAGCCGGGGCAGCCACGGAGAAGGCCTTCCCACGCGGGCCTGCCAGCCGGCATTGTTTAGCTGACGGGACCCGGAGGAGACCAACTCTGTGGGATCTTACCGGTCGCTGGGAGCTATGTGGTAGAAGGCGGTCTCGAAGATAAACCTGGCCCTGAGCCATGTAGGGCTTTAAAGGTAATAACCAACACCTTGAATTGTGATTGGAGAGTCAACTTTCTTTGGTGGCGTTGTAACTAAATGAATGACAGTTAAGTCAAGGGCATCCAGTAGCAATATGACTATTGATGATTCTTCACATAGCAATGGCTAATTAGAAGAAAGTATCCGTAACTCAGAGTGGAACTTTGCGGTCCTTGGGTCTCTCTGAGCTGGGTCGTTTTTCTTGCAGGCATTTCAATGATCCGAATAGGTAACATCATCAGTGTTAGAAAGGGGTGGGGTTTGCAGAGTGGAGGAAAAGGGGGAGAGGAGCAGGAGGAGGAGGAGAACTGTGGGGTCCTGGGTGCTCTCTTAGCTTGGTGATTTTCTGGCAGATGTTTCATGACCAAACTAGGTAACATCATCAATGCTAGAAGGGAGAGGGGTGTGTGGAGAGGAGGAATAGGAGGAGAAGGAGGAGACAATGATGACTGTGGGGTCCTTGGTGCTCTCTGAGCTTGGTGGTTTTCTGCAGACATTTCATGATCTAACTAGGTAACATCATCAGTGCTAGAAGGGAGGGGAGATTGAAGACAGGAGGAGGACGACGACAACTGGGGGAGGAGGAGGAAAAGGACTGGGGGAAACTCGGTGCTCTCTGAATTTGATTGTTTTCTTGCAGATGTTTCACGACCCAGCTAGGTAACATCATCAGTGTGAGGCAGTTTGGACTTTTCTCCGTTTATATTCAGTAATTTTCCCTGCCAATGTTGGCGTAGGTGTGGTTTCCTCCTTGGTAGTCCCTTGATGAAAGTATTGTTTTGTGCTTGATTGTTTGTCTGGTATTAATCCATGCTTATCTGTGTTTAGTCCTTAGTGTGGTTGCCTTCTTGCAGACATTTCATGAGCCAAGTAGGTAATATCATCGGTGCTAGAGGAGGAGGGGGAGGTGAGGGCGGGGGATGGGGGAGGAGGGGGAGGTGAGGGCGGGGGATGGGGGAGGAGTAGGAGGAGGAAGACAATGACAACTGTAGGATCTTTGGTGCTCTCTGAGCCTGGTTGCTTTTTTACAGACATTGCATGACCCAACTAGCTAACATCATCAGGGCCAGACGTGATTGTATGAAATGTCTGCAAGAAAACAACCAAGGTAAGAGAGCACCAAGCACCTCACGGCAATGACGCGCTAAATTCCCTCCGCCCCACATCCCCAGAAGAGAAAGACACAAAGGCAAACCAACAACGTACCGAATTCAAGGAAAGCGTACGGCCTGGAAGCCAGACTGACACAGGTGGCATTGTAGGACATGGCAAATTTAGACCGGATCTCTTCCAGAAAACAAAAAGCCATCACCGCTGGATAACTGCTGACGGCAATGCAGGTACAGGCGACGCCTCCTGAGGTATGGAAGCTGAGAAAGAAAAGAGCTAGGATTAACCTCAGGGAGTACAATTGGGAACCACAAGCAGGGGACGGATTTTTGAGTGTGTGTGTAAATAAAGGAAGGTGTTTCATAGCAGGGGAGATCCTACGGAAAATCCTCACCTGTCTACAGGTAAGAGGCTGATACAGCAACATAAATGTGGGGTTCAATGGTGGCTATAATTTTGGGACCCCAATGTATAGGAAATCCTCACCTTACAGCATTTTGCTCAGTGTTACAATGGCACTGAAAAAAGTGACTTATGACCGTTTTCCACACTTACGACCGTTGCCGCATCCCCCCAGGGTTCACATGATCAAAATTCGGGCTCTTCTGACAATTGGTTCCTATTTATGAACAGTGGCAGTATCCAGGGGTCATGCGATTACCTTTTTTGCGACCTTCGGACGAGCAAGGAAGGTCAATGCCGAAGCCAGACTGACTTAATAAACTGGGTTAGTAACTTAACAACTGCAGTGATTCGCTTAACGAAAGTGGCAAGAGAAGTCGTAAAATGGGGCAAACTCACTTAACGAATGTCTCATTTAACAACATAAATAAATGTCGGGCTCAGTTGTGTCTGTTAAATCAAGAACTTCTTGTAATAAGATGAATTTCTTTTTTTCTGTTTTTTTTTTAATTTTGTCTTATACAGCCAACAAACGTTAACTCTATGGCGGTCTACATCACAATGCGAGAAGGAAATAAACTTGTCCCATTACATATATAGGGTAACCTGCAAAAATCTATTATGTATACCAAAAATCTATTACAAATACCATATATAGTATACCACATATACTAATATACATATTAGATAACATATTTATCTAATATCTCTATTTACAGCTCTATTTGAAATCCAGTTACACCATTGAGTCCAGGCTATATAATAGTCTGTGTCCCCTCATCCTTTCAGCGTCGTAGTAAGCCGATCCAATTCCGCACAGTTCATTATTTTCTGAATTATTACTTGTTTGGGTGGGCTAACACCCATCTTCCAGTATTGGGCCCATGCCAGTCTTGCAGCTATTGTTATGTTTTGGTCACCACCTTTAGAGCACTCCATGGCTTAGGACCGAGGTACCTACGAGACCGCCTCCTGCCACCAGTAGCCTCTCACCGACCAGTACGCTCCCATAGAGAAGGGCTTCTCAGGGTGCCGTCGGTCAAACAATGTCGACTGGCGGCCCCCAGGGGGAGAACCTTCTCTGTGGGAGCACCCACCATATGGAACAAGCTCCCCCCGGAGATACGGACAATCCCGGATCTTCGCGCTTTCCGTCGTGCCCTCAAGACGTTTCTATTCCAGCAGGCCAGCCTGGACTAACCTCTTCTAAAACTGCTCTTAAATTCTTAAATCTTAATCTCATAAATTTAGAGTTTTAATTTTAGGTTCAAGACCAAATTACTTAATTGTATTTTAATCAATCTTTAAAATATTTGTATTATATGTATTTTATCATTTGACTGTACACCGCCCTGAGTCCCCCGGGAGTAGAGCGGTATATAAATATAATAAATAATAATAATAATAATCATCATCATCATCATCATCATCATAATGATGATGTGTAGCAACAGGTACCATGCCGTTCTATTAATATTTACGGGTCTTATCCCTAATAAAAATGCCTCAGGACACAGTTGTATATGTTGCCCCAACATCTCATTAAGCCACTTCTGAATAATCTTCCAAAATTCCATGGCCTCTCGACAGGTCCACCATTGGTAATAAGATGAATTTCTATTTTCCGATGCTAGATGGTGCTATGGTTTTATACCTGCAGAATGTGTTTTTATTGCTTAATGAATTGGTATCTTTCTAAGCAATAGCAACAGCACTTAGACTTATATATTGCTTCACAGTGCTTTTACAGCCCTCTCTAAGCGGTTTACAGAGTCAGCCTCTTGCCCCCAACAATCTGGGTCCTCATTTTACCCACCTCGGGCGGATGAAAGGCTGAGTCAACCTTGAGCAGGTCAGGATCGAACTCCTTGCAGTGGGCAGAGTTAGCCTGCAATACTGCATTCTAACCACAGGGAGGGAGGGAGGAAAGAGAAAAGGAAGGGCAATAGCAATAGCACTTAAGATTTATATACCGCTTCAAAGTGCTTTTACAACCCTCTCTAAGCTGTTTACAGAGTCAGCCTATTGCCCCCAACAATCTGGGTCCTCATTTTACCCACCTCAGAAGGAGGGAAGGCTGAGTCAACCTTGAGCTGGTCAGGATCGAACTGCTGGCAGTGGGCAGTGAGTTAGCCCCAGAGTGCTGCATTCTAACCACTGAGCCACCACGGCACTGGATCATGTGTATAGGTAGTCCCTTATTTACAACAGTTCATTTAGTGACCATTCAAAGTCACAACAGCACTGGAACAGTGACTTAGGACCATTTTTCACACGACCATTGCAGCCTCCCCACGGTCACGCGATCAAAATTCACACGCTTGGCAAGGGCTTCCTATTTATGACCGTCGCAATGTCCCAAGGTCCCCTTTGGCGACCTTTGCGACAAGCAAAGACAATGGGCTACGCCCAGATTCACTTAACAACCGTCTTACTAATTTAACAACTGCAACGATTCACTTAACAAACTGTGGCCAAAAAAAAAAAAGGTCGTAAAACGGGGGCGAAGCTCACTTAGCAAGTGTTTCGCTTACCCACATTAATTTTCGTCTCACACAGAATATTATCAAGTATGGACTGAGTGGCTCGAGATTAGGGAAAGTAAAAGTGAATAAATGATGTGACAAATGTGTAAAATACTGTAAATGAATAAAACTGGGAACAAAGGGACGATAAAGATAATAAAGGATGAGAAAAATGAGAAATGTAGAAAATAGAAAGTAAGAGGAATGAAACACATATTGTGTGTTTGTGTTTTGTATGTTGTGTTGTGTCGTTGTTGTAAAATTAATAATATATATATTATATAGCCTGAGCCTGAGTGGCGTAGGAGGCTAATGCCTCCTACTAAGGCAGCATTTAACATCCAGCTGCCTGCAATTACTGCGAGTTCAATTCTCACCAGGCTCCAGGTTGACTCAGCCTTCATCCTTTCTAAGGTGGGTAAAATGAGGATCCAGATTGTGGGGGCAATAAGCTGACTTTGTATTAAATATACAAAAGTATGAAGGCTATTGCTTAACGCAAAACAATAACACGAATGAATAAAACGGGACTATATAATAAAGAATGGCTTACTGTATACTGAGATCACGTTCTTTGGCCGTGCCCCGTTCTGGATATTGTGTCAGGACGGAGGACAGGATGTTGAGTCTCTTCCTGCATTCCAAAAAGCGAGGGTCTAGATGGAAATCACTGGAGGCCGAGAGGTGAAGTCCGTCCTTTATCCGCACCACGCATGTGAAAAGGATCATGGACATCCTCCGCGGGAGAACTCATGGGGACATCCTGGAAAAAAGGAATTTGAGACAATCCGGGTCCGTGTTGCTCTTCGACCCGTTGATACAGATAAAAGAAAAATACAGGTGGTTCTCCACTTACGATGATTCATTTAGAGCAGGGGTGTCAAACTCAAGGCCAGGGGGCTGGATCCCGCCTGCGGGGAAGTTAGATCTGGCCCACGGGGCTGACCTGGAAACAGCAAAGGACTGGCCCCCAGTGCCTCTGCCAACGGAGCTCTGGAGGGCCACCCGTAGCCCTTCCGAGCTCAGTTTTCGCTGGCAGAGGGTTGCAGGAGGCAGTCGCAGCCGAAAACGGAGATCGGGAGCCTGTTTTCACTAGCAGAGCACTTGGGCCACCACAGGCGCTCCTGACACGAGTGACGTCGAGCTGGCCATGCCCACCCTGGCCACGCACACCCCCCCCCCAAGGTCAAACACAGTCCTGATGCGGTACTCAATGAAATCGAGTTTGACACCCGTGTTTTAGAGTTACAGCTCTTCATTTAGTGATGTTTCGAATTTACACTGAAAAATTGACTTACAACCAGTTTTCACACTTAAGACCGTTGCGGCATCCCTGTGGGTACGTGATCGAAATACGGAGTCTTGGCAACTGACTCGTATTTATAATGGCAGCAGTGACCCAGGGGTCATGGGATCTTTGCGACCTTCTGACGAGCAAAGTCAATGGGGAAGCCAGATTTGCTTAACAACCATGTTGGTAACTTAACAACTGCAGCGATTCAATTAACGATGGTGGCACAAAAAGATCATAAAATGAGCGAAAGCTTGCTTAACAACGGTCTTCCTTAGCAGTAGAGCCTTGGTGGCGCAGCAGATTAATATACTGTTAAGTAACACCAGTTGCCTGCAATTACTGCGAGTTCGAATCTCACCAGGCTCAAGGTTGACTCAGCCTTCCATCCTTTCGAGGTAGGTAAAATGCGGGCCTGGTTTGTGGGGGCAATAAACTGACTTTGTATAAAAAAGAACACCGTTTGGGGGGGGGAGTGAAAGCCTTACTAAGCAGATATATACAAAAAGTATGAAGGCTATTGCTTAACGCATTGTAAGCCGCCCTGAGTCTCCGGAGAAGGGCGGCATATAAATCGAACCAATAAATAAATAAATAAATAGAAATATTGGGCCTCGACTGCCAAGGATTATTGCGAAGGCTTACAAAAAGAAGCCACCAATATAAATACAGAAAAACACCTTGAAATGAAGATGGAGCACAACGACTTTAAAAATTGACATCAAGAAAAAAAAACACCTTTGTTTGGTGCTGGAGCGATGCGTTCCTAATCCAGGCTCTCTGGAGAGAGTCACAACTCAGAAGTTGTTGAATTGTAGAGGAAGAAGGCAGTCATATAGTGACCAGGTTTAACTCTCTGCTCAGTGTACGAATCCAAACTATAATCCTTGATTTACGGCCACAATTGGGACCAGAATGTGGTCACATGACCCCGGGATACTGCAACCATCATAAATATCAGCCAGATGCCAAGCATCCAAATTTTGATCATGTGATTGCAGAGATGCTGCAAGGGTCATTAAGTGTGAAAAATTATCATAAGGTCACCTTTTTCAGTGCTCTTCTAACTTTGGTCACTAAATGAATGGTTATTATATCTGCAGATAAGCCTATCCACAGATAAGTTGAACCTTATACTGGGGGTGAACAAGTTGTCCTCGGCTTACGACCATAACTGGACCCAAAATTTATCTAGCTAAGTGAGAAATTTGTTAAGTGAATTTTGCCCCATTTTATGACCTTTCTTGCCACAATTGTTAAGTGAATCTGGCTTCCTCATGGCCGTAAGTGTGAAAAACAGTCATAGGTTATCTTTTTCCAGTGCCATTTGAACAGTCACTAAATGTTGATTAAATTAAATTAAATTAAATTAATATTTTATTTTATTTTTATTTTATTTATATGCCGCCCATCTCCGGAGACTCAAGGCGGCTTACAATGCGTTAAGCAATAGCCTTCATACTTTTGTATATTTATACAAAGTCAGCTTATTGCCCCCACAAACTGGGTCCTCATTTTACCCACCTTAGAAAGGATGGAAGGCCTTGAGCCTGGTGGGATTTGAACTTGCAGTAATTGCAGGCAGCTGAATGTTAATCACAGTGCCTTAGTCTACTGCGCCACCGGGCTCTTTTATTAAATTAATTAAATTAAATTAAATGTTGTATGTTGAGGTCCATCTGTATTTTGAAAGCTAAACCTTCTTGGGGTATCCGCAGGGCATTCTCAGCCCAGCCCTCCGCACAGGAATGTTGTTATGGGGAAAATCGGAGGAGGGAGGAGTAAGGGGTATGTCGGCTGCTTTGAATTGTTTATAAAAATAATAAAGTTGGTGAAGAAATTAAACGACTAAATAAGCAAACACAGTCAAGTAATTATAACATCGCCGTAATTTTTTTTAAAAAAAGGAATTAAAGACCCGTAAAGAAAACATACCATTCTGATTTCAAACCTCAAAGCATATCAAGCAGAATATGCTGCCTTTTATCTAATCTTACAGGTTAAAAAAAATAATGATGGATAGACCAGGTTGTCCAAAGTTCCAGCCCTATCACTGCAAATATTGTCTTCTCTCCCTGACCTGACATGACCTCCATTCAGACGGTTGCATCAACTCCTATTCGGCCTCCTAGGATCCTGAAATGTCTCAAAATGATTTATTATTTCTTCTTCTTATTTACAGGTAAGCCCTCGACGGATGATCAAAAAGAAAACCCGAAAATTCTGTTTCTAAACCAACCAATGATTGAGATCTGCCCCGTTTTACGGCCTTTCTCGCCTTAAGCTGTTATTAAAAGTTAAGTCACATGGTCATTAAGCGAATCCGGCTTACCACTTGGACTTTTCCTGGTGAGAAGGTTGACAAAGTGGGATCAAAGGACCCTGGGGACATTGAAACCGTCATAAACACGAGTCACTTTAGAGTTTAAGCAAGCTTGGAGAGCAAACCTGAACTTTGATTAGATGACAGTTGTTAAGTGGAAGAAAACCATCGTAATTAATGTTTTTTTCAGTGCTGCCATAACTTCGAAGGATCAATCAACTATTGTTAAATCAAGGACTGCCTCATTTGTTTAATAAATAAATAATTTGGGTTGGAATATTTTAATTTTTTGCATATATATATATATGCAAAAAATTAAAATCTTGGGTGTTTTCCCGTGTCATTGTAAATAAGTTAGTTAAAATGTTTAAAATTCTGGTTAAAATCCTAGCTTAAAATCTTCTAAAAATCCTTACAGAGCACTCTGCAAGATCCTTTAAAACCTTAGCTAAAATCCTACTAGTACCTTAAAAGTTTTTCTTTCTAACAACGTTTCGACAGGCTCACAACCCTGTCATCTTCAGGCTCTTGTTTAGTTTAGAAGCTATGGGTGTGTTGCAAGGTCAGAGCTGTCGCTTTTCTATGTTTGCTGCTACTGGTGCTCTGTAAGGATTTTTAGAAAATTTCAAGCTAGGATTTTAACCAGAATTTTAAACATTTTAACTAACTTATTTACAATGACGTGGGAAAGCACCCGAGATTTTAATTTTTTGCACATACACCCGCGAAAACTTAACATGACATATATTTAAATATATAAATACATGATTTGGTGACTGGGGGAAGGCATTTTCACAACATTTTTAAAAGCCCCACCATATAATAAACACCTATTTTTTTTAAAAAAAACACCCACCCACCTCGGCCCGCATCAACAATACAATCCAATTCCAATTTTTTTTTATGAATACCATTAACACAATTTTTTTTTATTAATAATTTTGGAACAAACTACTTTTGTGGTCGCACTTTGAGGACTTTTCTGATTGGCAGATCAGCCCTTGCGGAGGGGAGGCACTTTCTGCCAAGTTTTGCTACGGGGGGGGGGCTCTTACTTGCACCCAGGGCCAAGCTAGGCCGCGCATGCGCACTTTCTCCCAAGTTTTGCTGTTGGGGCTCACATGCACCTAGGCACAAGATCAGCCGCGCATGCGCACTGGGCTGCAGCCAGGTACAGGGCGGTGGAGGTCCCAAACTGCCCTCCCTGTAACCGGGCGAGGTAAGGCTACAACACGGGCATTCTGCGAGCCCCTCCGGCTCCCCACCCGCTTGAACCCGGGGGGGGGGGCAGACTCCCCGTTCCAGCCAGGAGAAGGGAGGGGAAAAAAAGGCGTCAGCCCTTCCCGCAACGCCGCTCCCACCTCGCCCTCTCTCGCTTCTGGCCTCGCCGCCGCGTCGGAAGAGGCTGCTATCACAACAAACGCCTCCGCCCCGCCCACTTCCGGTCACAGACATACGTCCGCGGCCGGAGCGGCTGAGGGTACCATAGAGAGGAGACAGAGAGAGAGTCGCGAGCCTTGATAAACCTTAAGGGAGAGCTCCATAGATATTTTCAGAAGTGCCAAAGATTGGGAGGGGTATTTACTCGAGAGATGAAAATTGCTTTTTTTTTGGCCAGGAAATTCAAAGCTCTCAGGCACGTTTCCCTCTTGTTATGTGCTATATCAGCGGTCTTCAGACTTGGCTGCTTTAAGACTTGTGGACTTCAACACCCAAAATTAGCATAGCTGGCTGGAGAATTCTGGGAGTTGAAGTCCACAAGTCTTAAAGCGGCCAAGTTTGAAGACCTCTGTACTATATATTTACATCTGTGTTTCTCAATCTTGGCTGCTTCAAGAAGGATGGACTTTAACTCCCAGAATTCCCTAGCTTGTCAGGATAGAAAATAGTGATTTAGATCTCTTTTCTTTCCTCCCTCCCTTCTTCTCCTTCCTTCCTGTTATATTTTTGAAGAGGGAGGACAATGTTTATTGTCATTGTATGTATATACACAGTATACAATGAAATTCACATAACACCCAGAGAGCAAGCCCAACACACATAAAAATCCCCAGACTTTCCTTTTTTTCCCTTTCCCTTTTCTCTTTTCACCCTTCCTTCCTTCCATCTATCCATTTTCTATTGTTATGTTTTTCCTTTCTTCCTCCCTCCCTCCCTCTCATTTCCTTCTCCCCTCGTTCCCCTTCCTTCCATCCATCCGTCCGTCCATCCTCTAATTGTTTTCCTTCCTTCCTTCCTGTTCCTTTTACTTTCCTCCCTCTCGGCTTCCTCCCTCCCTCTCATTTCCTTCTCCGCTCATTCTCCTTCTTTCCTTCCTCTCCTTCCCTCCATCCTCTAATTTTTTCTTTCCTTCCTGTAATTTTTTCTTTCTTTCCTCCCTCCCTCCCTGCTTCCCTTCCTCCCTCTTTTCTTTTAAACCACAAACCAATCAGAAGTCTGTGTGTCTTGGAGACATTTCATGTTTTGAAGTCTTAAAAATAATAGCAATAACAAAAGTTCTTGGCTATCTAGGTTTCATTTAAATATAATGTGGGGTGGGGAAATCATGGTCATACTCACAGAGAGTTCTCAATCTCTGAAGGTTCTGAAGAGACTGGATAGCCATATGTGAAAGATTTTTCCTATATATTGAGGTCTGGATTAGATGTTCTTAGGAGACGTAGCTTCACAGCCGTTTATGGTTTCATGAAGCTACTTTTTTACATCATGCTATCATTATAAATCAGGGATTCAACTGAAATAAATCCTTGCATTTACACCAAGAACCGTTTTAACAGAATTATCCGATCCTTCATTTGATTCTTCTGATTTGGCTCGAGGGGGTCAATTTTTTCTCAGATTCCCAAAGCAATTAAAACTTTCAGTAAATGGAGTTTCTTCAAATCAAGGGCCAAAATGGGAGAGATATGTAAACCGAGTCATCATAAGTTTGAAATTAATACAGGAACTCCTCAAACGTTAGTGACCGTTCCAATTTACAACAGCACTAAAAAAGCAACTTACGACTATTTTTCCCATTTACAACCATTGCAGCGTCCCCGTGGTCAGATGATCAAAATTGAGACGCTTGGCAACTGACACATTTATGACCATTGTGCTGTCCCAGTCATGTTTTTGCGACCTTTTGACAATGGGGAAGCCGGTTTCACTAACAAACGTGTTACTAGCTTTGCAGCAGCAGTGATTCCCTTAACTTTGACAAGAAAGGTCATAAAATAGGGTCAAAATTCACTGAACAACTGTCTCGGCAACAGAAACTTGTTCACAATGTTGCCTTTATATTGTAGGAAGTTAGCACCCACCCTTTTCCTAGAAGAATGAAATATTTTGGGAAATATTAAAAAGGCAGAATATTATGTTTCCCTGAATGAGAAATGGAGAAGCATGTTTTAAAGACAAAGCAGCTCCAGCCTTCCTGCCCCCACCCTTTTGTTAGTGGGCCAGAGGCAGAAACTCAATCTTTGTCAATGGACCTTCATCTGCAACACAATGGGACCCATCTAGACAGAAACTCACCACATGGCACCTGGGAAGATTACATCAGCCAGCAAGGCTAGCTAAGACCCCCACCCCCTGGGAGTCTGACAACCAGTCAGGATACTCTTTCTGGGCCCCAGGAAGTTCAAAGCCACAGAGAGCATAAAACCCGGAGACTCGCTGTATCTGCACTTTTCTGTTTAGGAACTCAGACCATGTGATCCTGTCCACCATTAAACCATTTTTCCAAGCAGTCTCCATGTTTCCAGTGTCTTTTTCCCCACTTGGAGCTGAACCCAGAAGGATATTTCTTCCTACAATATTAAAGAATACTTGGAGCAGATTTCTGCAATGCTATGGTATTCCGCACAATGGATTAAGACCTTTATTTGGCATTTGATCATGGTTTGTTTGTTTTTTGTAAAAGTTTTTATTTTTTCCCTTTACAACAAACATTTTATCTTTCATTAATCAGTGTGTCATCTGAGTACAATTTTTTTGGCATTTGATCATGTTAAAAAGAGGCCTTTGTTCCAGGTTAGGCGAGCAAGAACTTGAAGAGCAGATCTGATAATACACCTAAACTTAGCATTTCTAATCTCTGTCAAACAGTGCTGTTTTTCATCACTGTTGCTGGTTCTCGAGCCTGGCAGTTCAATTACATACGTGAAAGCATTCATTGGAAATAAATTGTTTTCCTTCTTAAATAAATCAAACTTTGTACTGCTATCCAGGACCACTTCAGAAGACAGGAATCTTCTATCTGAATTCAAGGCAGAAATAATGAGCATTTGTAGAACATTTACATAACCGAGGTGTCCTTGGTACTCTCTGAGCTGGGTGGTTTTCTTGTAGACGTTTCTTTGACCCAATGATACAATTTACTTGAACTTCAATAAGGCATTTGATAAAGTAGACCATAACCTACTACTTGATAAAATAGAAAAAATGTGGGTTAGACAGCATCGCCACCAGATGGATTCGTAACTGGCTGACCAACCGCACTCAATGCATAGTCCTCAATGGAACTGCATCTACATGGAGGGAAGTATGCAGTGGGGACCTTTCAATTCATGGATTGATTGTTTTGGCTTTGCTTTTGAATCTTTCTTTGTCAAGTAAAGTTATCAACATAAACAATGAATGTTTTGCTACCCTTAACCAACCTCTTTCAGCTTTGCTCTTTATTTTCCCCTCAAAAAAACCACAGTCACTATACAGGTAGTCTTTGACTTACAACCATTTGTTTACTGCCCATTAGAAGTTCTAACAGCAGTGAAAAAAGGGACCTATGACTCAGGGGTGGGTTCTACTTACCTTTACTACCAGTTCGCAACGGGGCCACGCACTGTCTATGCATGTGCGCACACACACGTGTGGGAGAGCTCCAAAGATCAACTGGGTCCCCTGAATTGCATGCATGTGCACCAGAGGCCCAAACACCAGCTGGGGCGCGCACACATGCGCAGCTGCAGGTGAGTTGGGTGACAGCTCATGTGCCCGGAAAGATGACTCTGCGTGCCACCGCTGCCATGCATGCCATAGGTTCACCATCATGGCCCTATTGCCTTACAAATTTACCTCCAACCTTTTCCTCATTGGCTTACTACTGTAGGAAGTTAGCACCCACCTCTTTCCTAGAGGAATGAAATATTTTGGGAAATATTAAAAAGGCAGAATATTATGTTTCCCTGGATGAGAAATGGAGAAGCATGTTTTAAAGACGAAGCAGCTCCCATCTTCCCGCCCCCACCCTTTGTCAATAGGCCAGAGGCAGAAACTCAATCTTTTTCAACAGAAACTAACACAATAGGACCCATCTAGCAACAGAAACCACATGGCACCTGGGAAGATTACATCAGCCAGCAAGGCTAGCTAAAACCCCCACCCCCTGGGAGTCTGACAACCAATCAGGATACTCTTTCTGGGCCCCAGGATGTTTAAAGCCAGAGAGGGCATAAAAACCCAGGGACTCGCTGCATCTCGGCCCTTTTCTATTCATGTGATCCTGTCCACCATTAAACCATCTTTCCAAGCAGTCTCCGTTTCCAGTGTCTTTTTCCCCACTTGGAGAAGGATATTTCTTCTGACACTACTCTGGCTGTTGTAACCTATCCGAAGCAGGGGTAAAATCTTCTTACCTTCCTTACCAGTTCGGAAGCGCACATGCTGCGTTCACATGAGTGAAAGACCTGCGCATGCGCAGAAAATAAAAAACCAGGAAGTAATGACACCCAGGCAGGTGGGCGCAGCTTCACTCTGCCATTGCTACCGGATCGCTGAACCACCAGCCAAGATCGCTACCAGACCAGGCAATCCGGGTCGATCCGGGAGCATTTCACCCCGATCCGAAGCGTCTAAAGTGAATACTCTCTATTATCTCTACTCAAATTCTATCGCTCACTGCCCTTATTTACAAATTATCTTTTATGGTCCTACTTCCTAGGGGTTCTCTAGAGCCGTGATAGCGAACCTATGGCACCCATGCCAGAGGTGGCACACAGAACCTTCTCTGTGGACACGCATGCCGTCACCAGCTGCTCTTTCAAGTTCTGTGGCACACGTGCGTGTTGGACAGCTGTCCAGCGCACATGCATGTGACGGAACCCGGAAGAGTAGCTGGCCACCGCACACATGCGCATTAGCCAGCTGCTCTCTTCTGGGTTCCTCCGCTCCTGTAAGCGCGCTCCAGTTTCAGCACTCGGTTCTGAAAAGGTTAGCCATCACTGCCCTACAGTAACTATCATATCAGCAAATGCTGGTTAAGACAGGTTTCTAGCATAGCAGGGGCCTCTGATCCTAGCTTCTACATACAGTTTCCAAGTTTCAGCCTAGCCCCTAGTTCATAAGATTAGATATATATATACAATGTAGTTTCTTCACAGGCTGGAATGTCTTCTGTAGTTTCTGTAAAAACAATAGTCTGAGTTTCCCACAACTGCAGTTGCTAAGTTAGTAACAGGGTTGTTAAGTGAATCTGGCTTCTCCATGGATTTTGCTTGTCAAAAGGTCCCAAAAGGGATCACGTGACCTCAGGACATTACAGCCATCATAAATATGAATCAGTTGCCAGGTGTCTTTAATTTTCATCACGTGATCATGGGGATGCTTTAACAGTCATGTGTGTAAGTTAGTTTTTTTCTGCTGTGCTGTAATTTTGAATGGACACGAAACGAATCAGCTGTTGTAAGCCGAAGACTGTTGAAAAAGGAAGTTCAGAAATAGGTCCAAAAAACCCTAAAATAGAAGTAAATTCTGTAAGGCAGCCTACAGAACCTATTCTTGGTTTGTTTTTGCTCTGATTTTATGACTTTTTGCATAATTCGCATTTAATTCTGGGACGAAGAAGCTGACTCTGAAGAAAATACATCACTAAGAATACCCTATTGAAGGCAAAAATGAAACAAGCAGCAACAAATAACAGCCTGCAGGGTACACATCTTATTTTTTTTGCGGTTTTGATCTAGGGGAAGGATATTTTAAAAGTTAAATACTTTTTAAACTACTTTAAAGGCGAGCCTGAGCAACGCCACCACCCTCCTTCCCTCACAGCCAGAGGCCAACTGCCACATCTTCAAAGCAGTAGGGGTGCCGCGAGGGGCGGGGAAAAAGCGAGGCGATCTCGCGAGACTTCAAATCGCTTTTTTTCCCCCCCCTCCCCTGTTGTTGTTGCTGGTTTGGTTTGGACTCCACCCCTCGAAGCTTTGGGCGGGGCCGCGCTCGCTCAAGAGAAGAGAAAGAGGGCGCGAGGCGCGCGGGTAGGGCGCCCCGCCCTCTTTCGGCGATTTAAAGAAAACGGAGGGAGGGGGAGAAAAAAAAAGCGCGGGTGGGCGCGGCCCGGCGGGAGAGGAACCAATGCGAGGAGGCGGCGGTGCTCGCGCGCCGAGGGCGTGGCTGTTCGAAAAAGGCCAATTGGATGGTAAGGAAATCCCCGAGGGCGTAGCCTTTATGAAGGGGAGTGCGCGTGCGTACTCGCGCGCCTCGCCCCCGCCCGTCGTCGTCCCCTCAGAAGATTTCCGTTAATGGCGCTACTGCTGAGGGGTCTCTTGTAGCTTCTTCTCGCTGAGGGGTTTGGCCGCGAGCCAGACTGACTTGAAGCGGGCGGGGGCGGAGAACGGACCGAGTAGCTCCAGCGCGGCCAGGTAACGACTTCCCCCGGCCGGGCTTCTCCGAGAGAGCCCCCTTCACCGAAAAGGTGCTAGTCCTCTCGAAGGAGCGGCGCCAATGCTTGTGGTACCCGGGTGGTTTGTTTGTTTTTTTTTCTTCACGTATTCCTCAATGGCATTTCTCTCCTTACCGAAAAAAAGAGAGAGAGAGAGAGAGAGAGAGAGCGAGCGAGCTCCTTTTCAGGAGACTCGCCTTCCCTCTTCCATCTCCTCATAAGGATAAAAAGAGTTCCAATACCCATCATCCCCAGCCCTGCTTGTCCCGGAGAAAGAGGGAGAGGGACGGCTTTACACCTCCCTTGCCTTGCCAAAAACCACCTCCCTTCGGCTGCCGAAAATCTCTTTACTTTTTCCTTTAAATAAGATCCAAAGGAAACATTTATTTTCGTACCTTTGAATGAATGTTTAAATTATCGCCTTTGACTAAAAAAAAAATAAGAAAGAAACAGCAGAGATGCACAATATTTCAACATGCAAAAGATGCTCTTTTCTTGCAACCTATTCCAATGGGGAGGGAATGCTTAACTTTGGCTGCGGGCAGCCGCTGATTATGATTACAAATGATGCATACAAAACATAGGCGTTATGATATCTGCAATAAATATATATTGCATTTATAAAACGTGTGTGTATGTATAGACAGACAGACAGAGGCAGGCACAAACACACACAAATGCATATACATCATATGTTTTATAAATGTATTATTTCCTATTCAGTTCCTGTGGAGATTATATGAAATGTAATTTTCTATTCGTTTTTGTTTAATTGTAATTGTTTTCTGGCACTTTTAACCCTTTGTGTTATATTGTAAGCAGCTGCAGAGACACTGTACAGGAAATCCTTGAACTTACAACAGTTCTTTAACTGACTGTTCCAAGTTAACAAGGGCACCGAAAAAAAGGGACTTGTGACCGTTTTTTCCACACTTAATGACCATTGCAGCGTCCACATGGTCAGGTGATCAAAATTCATACGCTTGGCAACTGACTCCTATACATGACGCTTGCAGTCTGCCGTGATCCTGTTATCCCCTTTTGCAATCTTCTGCCATATGGAAGCCATATTCACTTAACAACTGTGTTACTAACTTTAACAACGTCAGTGAGTCACTTAACAACTGCGGCAAAAAAAGTCGTAAAATGGGGCAAAAGTCATCAATAGTCTCACTTACCAGCAGAAATTTTGGACTCGATTGTGCATCTTTCTCCTTCGGTCCTGGCCACATTTTACTGAGGCACAGTTGAGAGCATTTTAACAAACTGCATCCCTGTTTGGTTTGGGGACAGCAGAGCCTCAGCTAGAAGGTCCATACAGAGAGTGGTGAGGATGACCGAGAAGATTAAAGGAAGCTTGCTTCCTGTCATTCAGGATTCTGCTTACAAGAGCTATGTGCTTAGAGCTCAGAGAATTGATAGAGACCCCACACACTCACTTCATGGTCTCTATTTCTGTTGCTCCCTCTGGGAGGAGGTTTCAAAGTATTCCTAGCAGGGCTACCAGATTCTTAACAGCTTTGTTCCTTATGCCATCCATCTGGTAAACTCAGCAAGATTTATACTCTTGCCATGTACATGTATACATCCAAACTAGACTGTGTTGTTTCTCTGTGTCATATAATATATATCGGTATATGCATAATTTTGTATTTATTTATTTTGTCATGTTTATGTAGTGTATACTAGAGGTGGAGAACTGCATGCAATGAAATTTCATTTTAATGTATGCCTATTACTGTACATTCAAAGTGGGAATTAAGTTAGTCTAGGTCTATGTCATGTACGTCGAGGACTACCTGTAGTAAGTCCTCAGTGTCAATAGCAATTACAGTTCCTTTTGAATCACGTGAAATTCTTGGTACTTGATTTTATTGGCTGCTTTATGATCTGGGCGGGGCATTTTTTTTATCGTATAAATAGTCTTCTGTATGCCTGTAAGATTCATCCAATATTTAAATTTTGATCTGCTACTGTTTCCCTGAAGGTGGTAAAGAAGTGGGCATTAGGACACCTTGCTACCATGGGGGCACAGGATCGTCCCCAGTGCTTCTTTGATATCGAAATTAATCGAGAACCAGGTAAGGTCTGACGGCTGTATCAGTCTTCTTTTTTTCTGGAAAGAATATTGGTATTGCAATATCTTAGAGCTCATGCTTGTGGAGATGAATGCTTCTCATTAATTAAATTTTAATTCCAGCCCTCTTTTGTGTCCCTGTCAGCACTTGAATTTTAATGGTTATGTGCTGTTTTTATACATGGTCAAATAGTATTTCAGAGTAGCAATGCAAAGTGAAAAGAAGGACTCGGGTGACATGATAGCAGTGTTCAATATTTGAAGGGCTGCCACAAAGAAGAGGGGTCAGCCTATTTTCTAAAGCATCAGAAGACAAAACAAGAAACAATAAATGGAAACTAATTAAGGAGTGAAGCAACCTAGAACTAAGGAGACGTTTCCTAACAGAACAATTAACTAGTAGAATAGCTTGCCTCCGAAGTTGTAGGTGCTCCATCACTGGAGGCTTTTAAAAGGCACTGAACACTTGTCTAGAATGGTGGAGTGTCCTGCGTGAGAATAGAATTGGACTAGAAGACTTCCAAATTCCCTTCCAGCTCTATTATTCTCTCTTTCATCATAAATCTAATTAAATGAAAAATGAAATGATGACATATGTACTTGTATGGTCTCTTACTTTTTGTTGTATCGACAAATAAACCGGAATTGATTGCATACAATACAGCAATGGCACAACAAAATTTTGATTTAATTCCTGATTATTATTATTATTGTATAATGAATGAGATCAGCCAGATGAAGCCTGGAAATGAATGGGGTGACAGTTGTTGCAGCCAGATCAGCTTCGTATCCAATAACTAGGAAAAAAGCGACATTAAATACATTTTCTGATAATAAATCTTTCTTTAAAATTTAGAAGTGGGTGGAAGGATGAAACCATCTCTCTGTCTTTATTCCAGTTCCAGACACTTTAATACATAGAACATGGGATGTGTCCAAGTGTTTCTAAGTTTGGAAAACTGCTGTCAAAAAAACCCTTGTCCTACTTTTACTATTTCTATTCTGCAGTCACTGGATAATTTCTTGATGTGTTGCTTTCAGGTTTATAATCAGTTTTTAGGAATAAAAGTGCCTTTTATTTTCATATATCAATCTGCTTTGAATATTTAAGTGGAGGAAAACCGCTTAGAAACAATTAAAATGAGTCCAGATGTTTTTTTGTATTCTAAACATTTTGGTTCCTATACTTTCAGCTAAAAGATGTAAATTAATTACATTGTTATACAAAGAAGCATATTCTCAGTTATCCAAACATAAATGATACTTTTTCTATTTGGTAAATGTGTTTCATATATTAAATAAATAAATATATAAAGCACATTTACAAAACAGAAATGTATCACTTATGGTTAGATAACTGACATGAAAATATGCTTTGTATAACAGTGTAACCCTTACTCCTTTTAGCTGAAAGTATGGGAATAACTTAAATAAGCATAGCTTCTCATCCCACACAGTAACTAGTAACTATTTTGTATCTTAGACAAAATTTAAAAAAAACAGAAACAAAACAATACACAATAGAAGCAATATTTGATCTGGTGCTTAAGGCACAGGCTAGAAAGTGGGAGACTGAGAGTTGTAGTCCCAACCATAACAACAGACTGGGTGACTTTGGACCAATCACCAGGAGACGGTGAATTCTATTTTTACTTTGGGCCTCTCTCTCAGTCAAACCCACCTCACAGGATTGCTGTTGAAGGGAAAATAAGAGGAGGAAAGAGTATTAGGTATATTTGCTACCTTGAGTTATTTATAAAAATAATAAATAAGATAGATACTATATTGTACTGCATGCCTGCTGTCGAAATACCAAACTTGTCATTTTACAAATAATGCTCTATTTAACATTTAACTATCCTTCAAATTATAATGGAACTGAAAAAAGTGAATTATGACAAGTTTTTGTACATATTTTGTGTTTGGGTATATGTGTATAAGTCACATACATACTTAACTGTATGTGGGATTGGAAAATAGGTACTAACCAAGATTCCTTTTTTGTTGTTGTTCTAGAAATTCTCACTGCAACTTACTTGCTCCGACGTGTTATAAAATTGTTATTTTTGGACTAGAATTATAATTAGAGCACATAAGAATTCTTAACCTGGTCATTTGTGGAAAATGAAAGTGATCACTAAGCATTTCTGGCTGTGGGTTTCACTTGTTTTTCCTCTCTACTGTAAAACAGAATGAGAGATGGTTGCAGTTTCTGTAAGATACATTACTTTCTCAATTTGAGAAAGGGCAAGCAGATAAAGTGGATTGAAGGTTCATTTAAATTGAAAAATGAGAAAACAGTTTAATTTCCACAGCACAGTTTAAATCCATGATAAGGTAATCTGTAAAAAAGCTGCAATAGGCTTTGGTTGGCTGTTGTAAAATTGGAATGTAATTAAACTTTAATTTGTATTCCAGTTGGTCGTATCATATTTCAGCTTTTCTCTGATGTATGTCCAAGGACTTGCAAAAACTTCCTTTGTCTATGCACAGGTATGTCTTGTTAAAAGTTGTGAATAATTATAATTTTATTACAATTATGTACCATGACTTATCTTTGGAGCCACTAGGAAAAGAAACATAAGGTCAGGCATAAATGGCTGCCTGTTTCTTTCTTGGATGCCAGAAATTGTGTTTAGCAGATTTTTAAAAATCTGTAATGCATAGAATCCTTTTTTCAAATTATTAGTCTGTTCCTATATAGTAACAAATATGAATTTCCCTTAGGGCATAAGATGCTTATTGCAGGATCTCTGTTTTTGGAAATGTCTGTTAGGAGCGAACTAAAGCCTGCTACAAAAGTGGACCGTATACAGATAGTCCTTGACTTACAACTTAGTGACCATTCGAAGTTACAACTTCACTGAAAAATGTGACTTATGATCATTTTGCAGCATCCCCATGATCACATGATCAAAATTGAAATGCTTGGCAACTGATTTATATTTGTGACCGTTGCAATGTTCCAGGATCATGTGATCCCCTTTTGCTACCTTTGAACAAGCAAAGTCAACGGGGAGGCCAGATTCACTTAACAATCGTGTTATGAACTGAACAACTGCAATGATTCACTTAATAATAGTTGGTAAAAAAGATGGTAAAAGGGGGCAAAACCCACTTAACAGCTGTCTCGCTTAGCAACAGAAATGTTGGGCCAATTGTAGTTGTAAGTCGAGGACTGCCTGTATTCTTTCATTGAGCTAGAACAAAGGGATAAAAATGGAATGTCTAAATGTTACTTAGTTATACCTAAATGTTATTTTTGCAGAGTTTTATTTGATACAGGGTATCTCTGAAAATTACAGAGTTGAGCTGTACTGCATTATTGGGTGTTAGTAGCCTTCTCCCTACCAATGCTTGAGGGAACCTGGAATTTCATCTGCTCCCAGGAATTTCAACATCCCATCTGTATTGGGTCAATCTTTTTTTTTCCAGCCCAGTCCTAGAGAAAAGAAGCCAGCCAGTGGGAAAGTATGATTAATAACAGCTAAATCAGGTTGACCAATATCTTACAAGTGACATTAAACTTTGAAGGGTGGGAGGGCGAGTAGAAAAAACTTAAGTTGTTTGTGGGGTCCTCATTCCATACAAGTAGTCCTTGACTTGCAGCCATACATTTAGTGGCTATTCAAAGTTACGACGGTATTGAAAAAACTGGACTTAACAACTGATTCTCGCACCTAACAACCGGTACAATGTCACTTGGATCAAAATTTGGGCACTTGGCAACCAGCATATATTTATAACTGTTGCAGCACCTCGAGGTCACGTGATCACCATTTGCAATCTTGCCAGCCAGCTTTTGACAAGCAAAGTCCATGGAGAAGCCAGACTCGCTTAATGATTTGTGATTTTTTTAACAACTGCAGTGATATGCTTAACAACTTTGGCAAAAATTGGATGCAGCTCACTTAACACTAAGCCTTCCTTAGCCTTCCAGTCCCAGTTGTGGTCATGAGTCAAGGACTACCTGTATCCTTTTTAACCATTGTTGTTGTTCGTCGCACAGTCAGCCAGACGTTCAGACTGGATTGGGCCTTTTTGTCCACCTATCGAGTCCTTCCCAAGGACCCAGGATAGGCAGATGTGGATGTTTGATGGTGTTAAAGGTATTGTCGCAGGATGTCAGCTGTTCCAAGTAAAGCTGCCTTTTGCAATTGACTGATGGTGATTTTGTCAATGCCGATGGTATCAAATATATTTCACCATTCAAGGCAACTCCAAGCACATTTCTCCATACTGAATGTTTCTATATTGTGAAATCCCCATGCCAGGAAAAAAAAAACATTGCCTAAGATTCCAATTATGACTTGATAACAGAGAAACGTGTAGTCTTATTTCTGGACAATACTTCATACTGCCATCTCAAAAGTGCTTTTTCAAAAGACGACTAGACTTTGTTTTTCCTTGAAGATGTTTCACTTCTCATCCAAGAAGCTTCTTCCGTTCTGACTGGATGGTGGAGAATGGAAGGATTTGTATTCCTCACAGTCATCTGGTCATTAGAAAGCTGTTGAGGCTACTTGGGGATTTATCTGTGCCCTCGGTGTCACCTGAATAGTGCAACTGGGTGAGGAACCTTCTTGGAACAGCTGAAAGGACTGCAGCCTCAATTACTTTGTAAAGACCAGATGACTATAAGGAATATAAATCCTCCCATTCTCCGCCATTCAGTCAGGGCTGAAGAAGCTTCTTGGATGGGAAGTGAAATGTCTTCAAGGAAAAATAAAGTCCAGTTGCCTCTTGAAAAAGCACCTTTGAGGCAACCATGACCTGCATGACTGAGAATCTCCATAGACCTTCATCCTGCTACTTTAATGAAGTCTTAATTGGCAGTCAAAAATGACTTCCCTCTGTGTTTAGCTCCTGGTAGTAGTGTCTTCCATTTGAAACAGAAGCTGTGCTGAATGTAGGTGGTTATTTAGAAGTCATGTTTGTCCAGCTATGTGCAGTACATACAATTGGATATATATGTGGCATTGTGACCACCTATGGCTTTAAGTGACATGAGACCAAGTTGCAATATCTTGACTCGTTTGCCTCTCTGACATCATGGCTTTTAACACGGCTGAGAGCTTACATATATTTCCTCCTTATAGGTGAAAAGGGAATTGGGAAAACAACTGGAAAAAAGCTTTGCTACAAAGGTTCAACTTTCCATCGCGTGGTTAAAAGCTTCATAATTCAAGGCGGAGACTTTAGTGAAGGTAGATGAAACGACCTTACCTTAATCCGTTGTAATTAAAGGGTTGCCAAAATTTAACAGTTACCTATAAAAAAATTATGAGGCATTTGAATATATTTAAATAACTACAATAAATGATCCTTCTTTTCTTTTCAGGAAAAATAAATAGCTTGGATATGCTGTTAGTTCTCATATTACATTATAAGAATGGTAACTTTAAGAATAGATTATATTATATCTGGAATTAAAACATTACCTTTTTTAAAAAGACATTCTAATTAGAGTTTATAAGGTAAAATCCTATCCTCGTCTGACTCTGTAAAATCTATCCTGAATATTATTATTGTTGTTGTTGTTGTTATATGTAGCTGTTTCTCTTTGGTTATAAATTGTTGCATGTACATTATGAGATTTGCACATCCATATTGTTACAATTAATCCTTGACCTACTCTAATAGAGCCTGCTCTTTACGGTTGCAAGTCATAATGGCCATTAAGTGGAGCACCCCACGTGATCGCCTCGCTTGTGACTCAACATTCCTGCTTTCCCCAATCCAGCCATTAAACATGTGGGTCATTAAATGCAACACAGACCCTGCCCCTGACATCCCCCAGCCCCTGAGGCTCCCCATGCCCTGCTTCCTGCTCCTTGGGGTCCCTTCCCACCCCGCTGAGTCCCATACCCTTACCCTGCATCTCCCATTGTAAGGGCACGTGATCCCATTTTGTGACCTTCTGACAGGCAAAGTCAATGGAGAAGCCAGATTCAAGGTTGACTCAGCCTTCTGTCTTTCCAAATGAGGACGCAGATTGTTAGGGGCAAGATGCTGACTCTGTAAACTGCTTAGAGAGGGCTGTAAAGGCACTGTGAAGCGGTGTCTTAAGTGCTATTGCTATTGTTAGCTGGCATGTGTGAATAATTGTGAATGCTTAGGTTTAGTCACTGCTACAAAATATACACATCCCCTGTGCAGGCCTTACCTAAATGTAAAGAGAACGTCCCCAATGCTAAGAGTCGATTTGAGATCAAATAGGAAGCAGCTATAAGCTGTGAAGAGGGAGAAAAAAAAGATTTTGAGAAGAGAAACGCAAGCGTTGCTTTCCTGGCCTGTTCCAAAAAATAATAGCTTAATTTTTTCTATCGGACCAAATTTGGCATCTTCACAGATGCTGTTTTGTCTCTCCCTATTTGTGTAATCTCTTAAAGATAAGATGAGGAGGAGTTGTGGTTTCCCTGTGCTGTTTGCATGCGTGCCAATGTTAGTGTTATTTGTAGGGAGGATTCAGTTAGGCCTGTCTCAAAGTAAACAGGGAACAGTGGAATTTCAACAAACAGCACTGGAGATGCACTGGAGGAAATCCCTTTCATAAATAACAGATGAGTCTTAATTGGTGCAGTTAATCAATCCCACAAAATGGTCGCATTATTTGGACTACAGATAGTCCTCTAATTACAACCATTCATTTAGTGGCCATTTGACGTCACAATGGCACTGAATAAAGTGACTTATGACCATTTTTCACAGAACCTTTGCAGCATCCCCATGGTCATATGACTAAAATTCCAACGCTTGGCAGCTGGTTCATGTTTATGACGGTTGCAGTGTCATGTAAAATTCCCTTTTGCAACCACCTGACAAGCAAAGTCAGTGGGGAAGCCGGATTCATTTAACCACTGTGCCACTAACTTAACAACGGCAGCGATTCACTTAACAACTGTGGCAAGAAAGGTCGTAAAATGTCTTGCTTAGCAATAGAAATGTTGGACTCAATTGTGATTATGAGTCGAGGACTATCTGTGTTTAAAGTGACATTTCTATGGAAAATATATGTAATTATTCCATCTTGATGAAAATTGGCAATTGAGTATTTTAAACATAAATTATGTTTATATATAAATTATATAAAATATTTATGAAATAGTGCAGAACAATAATAGAATTTAAATTTTAAAGTATACATATGGTCCTTGGCTTACCATTGGTCACTTAGTGAACTTTTGAAGTTACAACCTATCTGAAAAAGGGAACTTATGACTCATATCCTAAGTTCCAGGGGTCAGCCTTCCCACAGTCACGTGATCACAACAAAACCCCATGTAGCAATAGCTTATATACTGCTTCACAGTGCTTTAAACTGCTTTACTCTAAGCAGTTTATAAATGTCAGCATATTGCCCCCCAACAATCTGGGTCCTCATTTTACCGACCTCAGATGGATGGAAAGCTAAATCAGACTTGAGCCCTGTCAGGATTGAACTCCTGGCAGTCAGCAGTGAGTTAGCCTGCAATACTGCATTCTAACCCCTGTGCCACTTATAAATCGCATTCAGAGTTACAACCTACCTGAAAAGGGGGACTTAGGACTCATATCCTAAGTTCCAGTTGTCCAGCAGTCACATGGTTGCAACGCAATCCCATTTAAGGCAGCGTCCCACAGTCAAAGCATTTTAGAACAGTTTTGTAGAAAACCAGCGTTTTCACTTTTCAGCCATACTCTGCAAACAATGAGCTCATGCTTATGACTGCCACATTTACTTAATGGCCACAGCCAACTCACCAGAAGACAGCTTACTGCGGAACAAGAGTTACACTAATATCAAAGAAATGGTGAACTAGAATAATTAAAGAAAGGATACAAAAGGAGAGACAGAATGAAATGTGAATGGCAAAAATTAAATTATTTACTTATTTATTTAAAATAATAGAACAGAATTGTCCTGGAGCAGCGAGTTGACCGTAGTGAGTTGGCTGTGGCAAGTTGTCCCATTCTGCTAATGGACAGTCTCTGTTATGGTCGTTCATTGAGGATTATCTGTACCTGCTGCCCATATCTAAAGCGTACCTGTTATCACCTGCACTCAACTATCTTAATTGTGAACTACCTGTAATTTAAAATTAGGCATCTCACAGAGCCTACTGCCAATTCCTCTCTGGTAACCATGCTATGTGACTAGTTAAATTATTTAGTGCTACAGGTAGTCCTCGACTTGTTGAGTGACCCTTCAAAGTTACAACAGCGCTGTAAAAATGACTTATGATCATTTTTTCACATGACCGTTGCAGCATCCTGGTGGTCACGTGATCAGAATTCGGAATGCTTGTCAACTGACTCATATTTTATGATGGTTGCAGTGTCCCGGGGTCATGTGATCACCTTTTGCAACCTTCTGAAAAAGCAGTCTGCGGAAGCCAGATTCACTTAACCGTAATGGTAACTCATCAACTGCAGTGACTCATTTAACAACTGTGGCAAGAAAGGTCGTGAAATGGGCAAAACTCACTTAACTGTCTTACTTACCGTGTTTCTCAGAAAATAAAACCGAGTCTTATTTTATCGAGGCGGTCTTACTTTTTTTGAGGTGCATCAGGCCAGATTCGGTGAGCTGGACACGCGGTGGACGCACCGTCGCCTCCATTCCGAAACTTAAGCATTTGGAATGGAGGCTTTTTCGTGAACGGGAGGAAAATGGGGAGGGGGATTTTCCTGCCTGCCATCCATTCCTTAGCACAGACTGAGGGAAGGATGACAGGCAGGAAAATCCCCCTCCCCATTTTTCTCCCATTTGCAAAAAAGCCTGCCGTGAGCCTCCCAAAAAGAGGGAAAAAGCAAAGCAGCTGGCTGTGGAGCTGTCAGCTTCGGGGAAGCAGCCCAACAAGCAGAAGCGCTGTGCCCAGAAAGAGAAGAGCAAAAGTGGTATTTGCGCTGCCCCAAGGGGCCAGTGGGCTGCCGCTGCCGCCAAACAGTCCCCCCCCCCCCGCCCTGTGTCCATGCTGCCACTCATCCCCCTAGCTAATTTTCAGGGTAGGGGTAATATTAGGCCCACCCCCCAAAAAATTAGGGTTGGGCTTATTATTGGGGTGGGTCATGTTTTCGGAGAAACACGGTAGTGACAAAAACTTTGGGCTCAATTGTCGTAAGTCAAGGGCTACCTATAATTGCAACTTGCCTGTATTTTAAAATTAAGAATCTCGCAGACCTCACTGCCGATTTCATACTGGTAAACCTGCTATGTGACTAATTAAATTATTTAGAGGCATTTTCCAGGATTTAACATTCTACCTTCTTAATGCTAGGTAACGGAAAAGGGGGCGAATCTATTTATGGAGGATATTTTAAAGGTAAGCTTCAAGCAGTTATTTTAAACCTCGGTGGCTTCAGCTTTGTGAATTCCAATTTCAGCTTTTCATAACCAGGTTTATATAGCTCCTCTTGCATGAAAGTATAATATTGCATGGATATTCTCTGTGTGCATGAGAGTTTTAAAATTCTTAAGACTGTAAATGTTAGCGTTAACAGTCAACGTTTATGGCGGCAATTGTAGTGGTTAAAACTTGACTTCAGCATGGAGGCTAGCCAACTTGATTCATGCCAACTCCTGTCTTCCTGCCTAAAACTGTCAACATATTCTTTTGTTTATAGAGAATGTGATCTTTTGCAAAATGAAAAGGTAAGACACAAAAGCTCAACACAAATTCAAACTGTTCCCCTGCACCCTTCCTAATAAATCTCTGGTCGGCTGTTAATGAATTTGTGGCTGGGTCCATGTAGCTTTGGAGAGGAACCCCAAAATAGTTTGAGAGGCCCAAGATGGCCTTCGGTTTGGAACAAGACGTCCTTGGGATGTCACCTACTTGTCTTTCAACTCAGGTGCTCCTTCCCTTTCCCTGCCCTTTTTGAGGTTTGTATGTGTCTTCTGAATTATTTGGGGCATGTTTTAAAAGTATTGGATTATAAATCAGATACCAAACAGTTTTTCTTGTTAGGTTGGTTCCAAATATGTCCTAGAAGAGAATAACCTTTTCTAAATGAGCTGCTTTGTACAAAATTACATTCTAAATAAAAGTGCTTAATCATAGAATACAACAGCAATTATTCTTCTGTTCTTCTGCCAATTTGTATTGTAAAGGTTTTTGGTTCTTTTCTTCTAAGATTTTGAATTGGGTAAGTACAACTGTCCTGGTTCTGTACAGTTATGGCTTCTAATAAAATTTGGTTAAAGCTGCCAATAGATTCTGTAATCAGTCAGAACAGCATGTTGTAAAATGAGATTTTCCCACAATGAAACTGAAAGAAACCTATGTGATGTTCTTGTTTTGTGATGGCTGTTGTTTGTAGTTGAGAATTAGCTTAAGAAACAGATCATAATTATTGATAGAACATTTGTAACTCAGGTTTGAACTGTGGAGTCTCTGGTGCTCTCTGAGCTTGGTGGAGACGTTTTGTGACCCAACTAAGTAACATCAGTGCTAGAAGGGAGTGGGCTTCTAGCTTCTAGCATTCGTGATGTTACTGAATTGGATCATGAAATGTCTACCAGAAAACTACCAATCTCAAGAGAGCACCACAACGTCACATATTTAATTACTTTTGTGAAGGAGTCAAAGTGGTTTCAATGTCCAGATCAAAGAAAAAGACTTTTTGGTGTAGAGGATTCTGTGTTTTCTGATCAAATCCAACTTTACTGCATGCTGGTGATTCCTGGAGCCTATGGATTCCTGGAGAAAATGCTTTGGAATTGTTCTTACCTTATTGCCAGTTGATTAACATTAAGGAAATATCTACACTAGTGTTTCTCGACTTTGGCAAAGCTAAGATATGTGGGCTTCAACTGCCAGAATCCACCGTGGCTGGCTGCAGAATTCCAGGATTTGAAGCCCACACATCTTAAAAGATGCCAGGATTGAGAAGCACTGATCTACACTGTTGTTTTTTTTAAAAAAAACAACAACAACGCAAGGCATATTGTCTTTTCACAAAGGAAATTTGAACTTCCTTAGTGCTTTTATTTCATGGAAACGTTCACTGAGATGCAAGTTCTCTCTTAACTTTGGCTAGTCAGTGGTTGTACCAAAGGAATATATGGTACCTTAGTTCCGTGGAACTGCTTGTGATCTGCTCATTCTGCAACTAGAGGAAACGTGTTTCAGTAGCAGGGCTGAAGAAATCTCTGCAATGTTGAAGAACAGCCAGAGACCCCACAGAAGCGGTTGACAAAATGGTAAAGTGGCTTGTAATACTGAAACTTCTGAATATTCTCAATTAAAGGCTGCTCAATGATTGCTTGCGTGCAAACCGTCTTTCTAATGGCATAGATTGTTTTTGATTTTTTTACTGCATAATGGGATAATTCTTCGTGATTGATACTTGGAAAGGGTCTAAATGCCAGGGGGAGGCTGACTTGTCTCTGCTTTGTCTCCTCTTTCGACACAGATGAAAACTTTATTTTGAAACACGACCGAGCCTTTCTTTTGTCAATGGCAAACAGAGGGAAACATACGAATGGTTCCCAGTTTTTCATGTAAGTAAACTTCATTTGATAGTTGCGTTTTCTTAAAAGCACAAACACTGTTCATAAGAAAGATAGTATTGCCAGAATATTTATACAAGGACAGGAACTGAAAGGCAGATTTCTGCTTTTCACCAATGAAAGGCAATTATTTGGTTTTCTAGATACAGTGCTGATTTTAAATTCATTAGCTTTGCATGGTCCCTGCCAGAATATAAAGGCATTATCTTGAATTATTTATTATTCATGTTCTCTTAACAAAAAAAAATCTCTCGAGGCGAATATCATATTTCAGATTCTGAAAAGCTGATTTCAGGCATTTTCTTTTGCGAAAGCAGTGAATTCATAGCTTTTATCTCCCATCAATTCCCAGACACAAAAGGTGTGTAGAGATGGTTTGGGAGATCACACACATTTTCTTTTAACACATGAAAAGGGGCAGATGGTGGCCCTCTTAATTTTGTGATGGGACACAGCCATCTTTTAGACCTGCCCTAGTTCCAGGGAAGAAAACCTCTTGAATATGCTTGAAGTTGGTCTAATAGAAAATACAGATGGTCCTTGATTTAACAACCATTCATTTAGTGACAGTTCAAAGTTACAACGGCACTGAAAAGAGTGACTTATGACTGTTTTTCACACTTAACGGCCATTGCAGTATTTCCATAGTCACATGGTCAAAATTTGGATGCTTGACAACTGATTGATATTTATGATGGTCGCAGTGTTCCAGGATCATGTGATCTCCTTTTGTGACCAGCAAAGTCAATGGGGAAGCCAGATTCACTTAACATCTGTGTTACTAACTTAACAACTGCAGTGATTCATTTAACAGCTGTGGCAATAAAAGTCGTAAAATGGGCAAAATTTCACTTAACTGTCTTGGTTAGTAACGGAAATTTTGGGCTCAATTATGGTCATCAGTTGAGAACTTACCTGTATAGTCATCTACAGGCAGCCCTCATCATACAGCTGGTCTCTTAATGATGGAGCCTCCCAGAGCTACTTAAAAGCCATTTTTGGATTTATGACAGACACACGCAAACACATACAACACGCATTATGTCACATGAATGTATTTTGGATGCTTGACAACCATCTTACTTATTTATGGCTCTTTGCAAGGTCATGTGACTACTTTTCTACACATTTCTGCCAGTTTCTAACATCTTCTAGTTTCTGGCAAAAATCACCCCTTGGGTGAAAATGGATTCACTTAACGACTGCAGCATTTACTTAATGAACGCTGTGAAAAAAACTGTTGTAACTTCACACCTAGACATGTCATGCCTCGACCTACAACTCTAATGATTTACAACCGTAATTCCAGTTTCAATTACGGTTGTAATTCGAGGACTGCCTGTATAATAAAAATTGATTTTGACCAGCGTTAGTTTACAGATAGCCAGGTACAATGTAATTTTAACATTTGTTGTAAAGACTCCATATTAATTTTTGCCCGTATTTTCTATTCCTTTGAAAATCTGAAGTGGTAGAGTTATATATTTGAGGAAATTGGTTACAAAACCCATTCCAGATTTTTAATTTTGTTAGCAAGAGTTTAATTTTGTTAGCAAGTTGAAGTGAATTTAACCTGCTGTACTCCAAGTGATTTTGCTGGATTTTACTAGAATCTGTGGTTCACCATTTTCTCTTTTCCTATTCCTCCACCTATATTCCAGTATTAGCATTTATTACAAAAACACAAGCTGTATTCATTTCATCTTGTGTTTGAGACAAGACAACTTGGATGTTTGGTATTTGATGAATTTCAGTTGTTACTGATTTCAAGCATGTTTAATAGAATTACTGTCCTGGTTGCTATTTTTATATATATATATATATATATATATATATATATATATATATATATATATATATGTATATGATGTTTTTCCCCTCAAGTTTGCCATCTTTCTTGATAAGAATGAATGGTGCTTCGTTATTTTCTTAAAGGGATCACTTCTCTGGAAGATTAAACTGAAAAGAGGTCTCTGCCATTATTGAATAATGTTCAGATAAGAGGTATATTTAGCTTGCTTCCTAAGGAATGTCCCCAAAATGGAAAATCAATATAAAATTGGAAACAACTTTGACCTCATTAGGAAGGTAATGCAGGTTTATAGAGATTTCTGTGGGTCTAGTTTGGCAGACAGATGGCTTCCCTTATGCTTGAGATTGGCATGAATTAGACATATAGTGGAAAATAAATAATTTGTTCGCTCTTCCATACTTTTTTCCAGTTTCAAAGCTTACCTGAACTAGCAAAAATACAACTACTAACACATGGATCACGAAGCTGCTAATGGGCTCTAAAGTTTATTTAATATTACGTGGCAATATTTACAAGAGCACTTGATTAATACAGCTGATTATTTATTTATTAAGTTTTTATGGCTCCCATCTCCCTTACAAGGTGACTCTAAACTGCTTACAATTTTAAAAAACACATTAAAACTTACATCTTACAGACTCACTTTTAGCAATAAAAGGTGGTGCCAGCAACTTATCCTATGGTATAACTTTAAATCCCGTACAGTCCTGCTTAACATAAGTTTAACATTCATTGTACAGTACTCTGAATTTAGGGGAGGTAAATATGCCCTCTTTAATAATTATTATAATATAATTGTTGCAATTAACAGTTATTTGGTGGAAGAAAGACTAAATAAGTGAAAATGCAGCTGATATAAGATAATCGTGTTCTGCCAAACTTTTAAGTTGTATTCAAACTCAAGTGCAATATTACAGGTTCAATAAGTTTACAGACAGGGTGGTTTTTGGTTTTTGGTTGTTTTTTTTTTTTTTTGCATAAAAGATAGATACAGCTTTTATCCCTTGCAAAGTATAGGTAGTCCTTGACTTATTCTTTTAGCGACCTTTCAAAGTTACAGTGGCACTGTAAAAAGTGACCATTTTTAAACTTAACAACTGTTGCAGCATCTCCCTGATCGCATGATCATAATTTGGACTTTCGGCAATTGGCATGTACTTAATGACGGTTGCAATGTCCCAGGATCAGGTGATCCCCTTTTACGACCTGACAAGTGAAGTCAATGGGGAAAACCAGATTCACTCAGCAACCATGATAGTAACTTAACAATTGCAATGATTCGCTTAACAACTGTGGCAAGAAAGGTTGTAAAATGTGGCACAACTCACTTAACGGCTGCCTTGCTTAGCAAAATAAATAAATAAAAAATTGGGCCCTGTTGTGAGTGTTTATTAGTGGCTGAAATGTAAAGAGCCAACTAGGTGTCCACCTTACTTAGCAACGTCTTGAGGTGCACCAAGACATTACATAGCGAAGGGCTTAAACAATATTGCACGGAAAAATCAGTATTTCCGCTTGTAGATTGAATTCTTAGGATGCCCCTGCCAATCTATGAAAAAAATTGAGAAGTAATAGAGTTTGAAATAAGGTACAGTGTGAGGAATAAGTTATGATACAATGCAGTGCTCAAAACAGCTTTTCTGGAGGCAGGAAAGTAGCTCATAGAAAACCGATGGCAGAAAAAAGACCCAGTGATCCATTTGAGAGTTTTTTGTGTGTTTTGTTGTGTTTTTAATTACATTTAAGTCTTTATTTTTAATTTTTTAAAAATTTTTTATGATTTTTATTTAATTTTTATCGGATGATGGACACGTGTTTATCCCAAGCATGTTCATCATCAGTTACTGGTGATGAAATAGGTGATGATAACGGCTTAGAAGACAGTGATTTTTTTTGTGCTGCTGACATATCTCTTCTCTGCCCCCACCCTCAGGCACACCCAAATATTAACATTTGTACTGCAGACGTACTGATTTGTACTGCAGTTGGTTGAAATGCCCCATTGAATATGTGGCTGACATTTTCTTTTTCAGTTGTAAATATTTTGGAACAGTTTTTCATCTTTCTCTAATGTGACTAGGAAGGATGGGGTGAGGAGAAAGAGACAGAGATGAGGTTTCTCATTATTCTACCTAGGATATTTAAAGTTTTTCTTCAGCTTTGTTACTTTTCTGTTTTAAATTCCGGAGTGGGGGGGGGGGGGGATTCAAAAAATTGATGGAATTCAAAGGTTATCGAACTGCACATGCTTGGGATTATTTCAATTCTTGAAAAAGTTGCTGCAAAAAAAAATATGTGGCTCTTTCCATAATTTTCTTACACCTTTAACCTGAATTTTTTTGTGTCATAAATTGTTTCTTAATAAATATATAAGCCCCGTGGGAGTCTGCTGATAGGTACAAACGAAATGAATCAAGCTGTTGAAGCATTCTACATTCAAACCACGCTAGGCCTGTGTAAAATGAGAGCTTTCACTTACTAATCCCAGCAATTATCCTGATTTGTGAAAGGAATGGTAACATACCCGCATTTATTATAACCATATGATTTCTGATCTCACTAGCATTTATATGTGGGTCGAAAGCTTTACGTTACTGATTTTTTTCTGGCCCGTTAACAAGCCAAAACATCACCAAGATTAATCCTGCCTGCCATACAGGGCTTATTCCTGAGTGCTGGAAAACCCAGAAAATTCCTGCCTTTAATGATATTTATGTACTGCTTTGATTTGTGGAAGGGCATTTTAAAATGTGTGTCTCTTCCTTCCCCCCACTCTCCGGCTGCTGCGTTTTTATAGTCTTTATAAATTCTTTCGGTACAGGTAGCTCTCGACTTAACAACTGATCATTTAGTTTGAAGTTACAATGGTACTGAAAAAAAGTGATTTATGACCCTTTTCCACACTTACAACAGTTGCAGCATCCCCATGGTCACGTGATCAGAATTCAAACACTTGGCAACTGACTCATATTTAAGACGGTTGCAATGTCCCTGGTGTCATGTAATCCCCTTTTGTGATCTCCTGACAAGCGAAATTGATGGGAAAGCCAGGTTCTCTTAACAATCTTGTGACTAATTTAACAGCTCTGGCAAGAAAGTTGTAAAATGGGGCAAAATTCACTTAACAACTGTCTTGCTTAGCAACAGAAATGTTGGGCTCAGTTGTAGTCCTAGGTCGAGGGCTACCTGTAATCTTTTTGTAACACAAACAGATTGCTCAAATAACTTTACACATGTCGTCATAACTTGCATGCAACAAGTCTAGGCAAACGACAAATGATTTGCTGGACAGAGAATTTTATTTTTTGTAGTGACTCTTCAGTGCATAAACAAAATCCTATTTCTACTGGTATTACCTCTGAACCCTAAACAAAGGTGAACATAAAGAAAATTTAGAGCTCTATTTTTTTTTTAAAGTGACCTTGGTTTTGCATACACATAGAAAGTTGCATTCACCTGAAACGCAAAAAAAAAGTACTTAAAAGCTGTATTAAACATAGTCTCAAGTTTGTTTGGAATTGTACTACAATTTATTTCTTGCCATTTTTGTGTAAAATTTACAGAAACAGTGTTACATCGTGCGCTCCAAAGGTAATGTCTCATTCCTCTAAGGCTGTGTTCTTTCTTTCTCGCTTTCCTTCTTCTTTCTCCCTCTCCCTTCCCCTCCTCTTTCATTTTCTCCTTTCTGTCTTTCTTGTCTTTTTTCTGATCATATGTGAATTGAATCTTGTGGTGTTCTCCCTGGGGTTGAGAAAGAGAGAGAGATTTCTTTATAGCAACCCTGTTCTTTTAAAGCCCTATTTCACGATAAACCATGCAAAAATTCTTACTAATTGTAGGAGTAATTTTTTTCTCAGTTTCATCCCAAACTTTTGAAATACAATTTTTTCAGTCATTTTTCTCTAAGCGGGGAAAAAAATGGCTTTGAAAAAACAAAGAATGCCTAGATCAGTAGTTGATGTGTTCTTGCAAACTATTATCAAGGGAAGAAATAGTCACTTAAAATGATCGTAGTTGGTTTATATCTGCCAGCTTAAATAATATTCATACTTTGAAATCGGTATTTCAGTAATATTAAATGCAAAGGTTTGAGTAAGTTCTTTTATACTCACCAGTTTAAATAACATCCATATTTTGAAATCAGTATTTCAATAATGCTAAAATGCTAAGTTTTTGAGCTTATAACACACTTCCATTTTGGAGGAAGACAATAGGTAAGGCATAGTTAAGATTTCTTGCTATTAATGCTGTTCAAACATTTTTTTTCTCCCTCCCTGTTTTTCTGAAAATGCTTTGTGTGTTTGAATAAAAGCAACAATCCAAAGTATCTTTATGATGAAAACTAGTAAAAATATTTCAAAATTGTTGATGGATACTTTCACTTAGAACTGGGGGTGTTACACTGATTCTCAACCTAATTAACCTCTTGGTAATTTTTTCTAATTCAGGATTTCAGTTCAGTTCAGTTGGTTGTAGTTTAAACTACACAATTCTGTTTATGTCCTCACTAGTTTTAGATTGTTTTATAGAAAGGGGAACTGAGGCTGAGTGAACCTACTGAGATCGCCCCACTATACCTGGGTCAGAACTAACATTTTAGCTTATGGACCTCAATTACAAATATTTAATACGTATCCATATATTTATTTCCCCTATTTTGTTCATACATATGAAATTCACTGCACATAGAGTCTATACAATTAGGTCCAGCCATAGCAATAGCACATTTAACAGCCACTTGCCAGCAAGGTAAGGCTTAATACTTCTGCGCCACGTTTTTTAATATTCTTTAGTATTTGGAACACAGAAATGTGTGCTAATGATCCCTTTTCTGTACGCTCGTTTCTCTGCAAACGTAAGGCTATTCCAACAGAATAACGGTGCTTAATCTTTTAGACCAGTTAAGGAAGAAAGAGCAGGCTTGCCTCCAAGGCTTCACTTCATTCCCGACAGATTTTGCTGTCCTCACTTTGCAACAAGGAACAATAGTAATAAGAATTCTCATTTCTGCTTCCTGAATCAAATGCCCTAATGGGCCCCCTGTTCTTTATTCATTTTAGAGCTAAAGAGCTGGGCAGCTGCATGCTGATCCTTGCCCGTTTTTGTGACTCAAGGCTTGAGAGCAGATGGTTTAAACCGAATAACAGAGCTAGAAAATGACCTTGGAGGTCTTCTAGTCCAATTCCCCTGCTCAAGCAGGAGACCCTATAGCACTTGAGACAAATGGCCGTAGAGACTGCCCTGCCTGTGTTGACCTGATCAGCAAATAATTCTGTTAATTTTTCTAGCTTTGCAGAAAGGAATAGTAGGTAAGTTGCCTTACCGACTGCAGGCCCTGAAATATCATCCCCTGTGTGGGCGGGGTGGTAGGCCTCCTAACCAGCCCTGCTTTTGAGAGCCCGATTGAAAAATGAGATCTGAGCAACAATATTTGTAAAATTTGAAACAACAAGGTCAGTGTTTGTGGCTGACGAGACTCACATTGTAAATGTATTTTATGGAGGGTATCTGCTGGTAAGACACATTCTGTGTGGCATTTTGAGCAAGTGCATATCAATACAGCAACAGGTAGTCCTTGACTTAAGACTGGTTGCTTAGCTACTCTTCAAAGTTACGACGGATCTCAAAAAAGCACTTACGGCCCAGACTGAAAATTCTGACAGCTGCTCCTCCCCCCAATCGCATCATATTTTGGGCGCCTGGCAACCAGCTCCCATTTAGCTTACTGGGTCCCACATTCACATGATCACAATTTAGGTTTTTTGGCAGAAAAAAATTGGTGTTTTTTGGTGTTTTCGTCTGGTTTCAGGCAAAAAAAAATATGGCCATTCCAGACAATAGGATCGCTAAACAAGTTTCTTTTTCTTGTGCCATAGCCATCACTGGATGTTGACGATCCTATTTTTATCAACAGATGCACGAAAAAGTGCTGTTGAGTTTTGTCCAAACCAGTCGTTTAGATGCTGACGCCCTGATGTTGTTGTTCTGCCTGGATTTTGTTTGCCTTCAGTCTTTTCCTGGAGGATTAAGTGAAGTATGCCATATTTTTCCTGGTGTCACATGTCCAAAATATTCTAACTTTTGCATTTTTATGGTTTTGTTCATGGTTTTTAAGTGCTAAACAAGCACTTTAAAAAAAAGAGTAAAATTGGGTCAGTTGTTGATAACCTGATTAATGACTGTCACAATTTATGACCCTAATTCCAGGTACAATTGTGGTGTACACCTCGAGGACTATCCGTACAGATAATCCTCGCATTACAACAGTTCATTTAGTGACCAATGTTGCAACGGTACTGAAAAAAGTGACTTGGGACCATTTTTCACACTTAGGAAAATAGCATCCCCATGGTCATGAGATCAAAATTCAGACTCTTGGCAACTGACTCATATTTATGATGGTTACAGTGGCCATAAAATGAAGCAAAACTCACTTAACTGTCTCACTTAGCAACCGAAATTTTGGGCTCAATTGTGACTGTAAGTCAAGGACTACCTGTGCTTGGGATATAATGTGCAGTCTCATTCCCATTAGATTGCCCTCTACTTAAAATGATCCAAGGAATAGCTGCTGAGTTCTTAGAGTCAAAACAAGTCTATAAAACGATTGATAACCTTGCTTGAAAAATTTAAAATTGAATAATGTGTAATTTGGATTGCTTCTTTATCTGTTCCCTCTTCTCCAAAGATTAAAAAAAAAAGACTGTTTCAACAAACATTTGCAAAAGTACACCAAGACAGTATATCGCTTTATAGCTAATTAATAGAGAGGCATTTTCTGTGATAACTTCAACAGACACTTCCTGATAATTTAGTTGGTAGACACAATGTTGTCTTTGAAAAATAATTCATTCCCCTGAAATAAATTGGCGGATTATTTTCAAAGCCCACTAATTCCTCTGCAGATTGTCAATAGATATTGGACTATTGTCTTTTGTTAAAGGTTTCTTGTATTTTAGCTTAGAGGGTAAAAACATAGAGATGCAAGATTCTTAAAGCCACAACCACCATACATGATATTTCAAATAAATCTGAAGTCAGTTAGATGGAATTTATTTATCAGCAGATAAGTATACAATTGCGGGCTTTGCCACGCCATAAGCTTAATGTTTTGACCTTGTTTGGGATTGCAATTTAACATTATCATCCCCCAGCCACCCACTCACTCAAAGGATGAGCAGTGGCTTTATATTCTTGAAACACAGGCCGCAAAAAAAGCATAAAAACCTCTTTACTCTAAAGTTTGACAGGTCATCAGTTGTAACAATAATTTTCCAAAGCTATGAATGAGTTCTGTGTGGCTTTGCTGACTTAGAAAAACAATTGGAGGACAAGTTGGTTTGAAACTATTGTGTATTTGTGTGCCTAATATATTTTTACTTTAAAGAATGTGGTTTTGTACACATTTTATACATATTAGCAGCCTCTAATTTATTCTGTACTGTTGCCAAGATCCAGATTGTAATTGTGAGTATTTCAGATGTGAGTGAATCCATGGCGATTTGTTCAGTTGGTAAAATAGAGACACTACCTACACTATAAGCATTTAATTTTAATCAAAAATGAAATTCAAGTGTAGTGTTATATTGTAGTGTATGACAAAAAGTGATACGTTTCCTGAATTTAGTACCAATAAGTTTTATATATTAAATTAACAGCTATGTTTTTTTCTTCCCTTACTTTTTTTTTTAATTTTACCTGCCATTCTACCTTTTTTACTTCTTCAACTGAAAATCTGCTTTTCCCTCCAACAATAAACGACTTGTTTATGTTGATGTTGAACAGAACTACGAAGCCTGCTCCTCACCTTGATAGGTAAGGCCCTCCTAGTCTTTTCCGTTAGGAGTTTCACATCAGTCTTAACAAAACTGGGACTCTATTCAACCTGAGCTTTTTGCTATCCTATTACAAATTTATGGCAAGTATTGTCCTGGGGGAGACGGGGGGAGACGGGGGGGGGGGGGGGAGAGAGGCTGGAGAGAAAAACAAGTTGAAAAAAACTCTTTTGTTCAAAAAGAGATAGGTTGCTGTAGTGGTTAAGGCACCTTGCTAGGAGCCAAGAGACTGTGAGACATAGTCCCTCTTTAGGCAGGAAAGCTGGCTGGGTGATTTGGGGCCAATCACGAGGAGACAGTGAGTTCTAATCCCGCCTTAGATAAGAAAGCCAGTTGGGTGACTTTGGACCAATCACAAGGAGATGGTGAGTTCTAGTCCCGCCTTAGTTAAGAAGGCCAGTCCCTCTCTCAGCCCAACCCACCTCACAGGATTGTTGTTATTAGGAAAATAGGAGGAGTTTGCAGTATTAGGGATGTTGGCTGGCTTGAGTTATTTATTAAATAATAAAGATGGGAAATCAGAAATAAATAAATGATAATGAGAAAGATGGAGGAACAAGATTCATAAACACCTAGTGTGGATCTAAAACCTCCCTTGGGAGTGATGTGTTCTTTGTAAGAATAATAAGGGTAGGATCTAAATTAATAAACTAATATTGATAATTATTGGGTTCTTTGTTTGGGATTGATTATGTACATAAACTGCCTCACTATGAAGTGTCCATTTCAGAGTATGACATCTGTGGTCCTGTGTGCAAATGAACATTCTTCATTTAATCTAATTTTGGGTCCTTAGTTTCTAAGTTTGTACGAATACAGTTATTTAAACCGCTCTTTCCATCAATTATCCACAGGGTAGCAGCCGTTGTTTTAGTCATCCCAGCTCCGGCAAGCATGATGGAAAATTTCCCTTTCTTTCCTGCTGTCTGCTTTGCTTATTCATTTTCTCTTTAAAAGAGAAAAAAAAGAAAAAAAATTAAAGAAAAAACAAAACCTGGGTGAATCACTATTGCTAGATTGGGAGAGGGGTCTACCATTATTTTTTCTGTCACTCCCCCCAAGTGCCAGTTGGGTGTGTTGAAAACAACAGAGAAAGCTGCTTTTTTGCAAGTCTTCATTTTAAGTGCCACAAATAAGGAAAATCAACCTGAGGGAGTTAATTTCATCCACAGCAAAAATAGGTTACGTTGGGGCTAAATGTAGTTTCCTCTATTGGACTTGGTCATTTAGACAATTAAAGGTAGTTCTCAATTTACAGCCATTCATTTCGGTTACAACAGCTCTAAAAACAGTAACGTGACTATTTTTCATACTTATGACCATTGCAGCATCCCCATGGCCACATGTTCAAAATTCAGACACTTGGCAACTGACTCATATTTATGACGGTCACATTGTCTCGGGGTCACATGATCCCCTTTGGCTAACATTCTGACAAGCAAAGTTAATGGGAAAGTGTTACTAACTTAACTTCTAAGATTCACTTAACAACTATGGCAAGACAGGTTGTAAAATGGGGCAAAACTCACTTAACTCTGGCGTAGCAGTGGAAATTTGGGGCTCAATGGTGATCTGAAATTTTGGATCTTTGAAACAGGCTCAAACCGTCTTGCTTAGCAACAGAAATGATGGGCTCATTTGCAGTTATAAGTCGAGGACCAATGGATAGGTGGTTGTAGTTAAACCCACACAACACACCCAGTGGAGAATTTAGCGTGAACACAGCTGGCAAAAGTTCCCTCTTTTTGTACAGTCTAGTATACCTTTGGCATTTTCTGTTTTTGTAGCGTCCATGTCGTCTTTGGACTTGTTATTTCTGGTTTTGAAGTCATAGAACAAATCGAAAACCTGAAAACTGATTCTGCCAGTAGGCCATATGCCGATGTGCGTGTCATTGACTGTGGGGTGCTGGTTACGAAACCGGCAAAAGATGGTAAGCCTTTCTTTCATGATAGACTTGCTTCACGGCAAAAAAGATCCTAGAATCTGCAACGTTGGATTTGAATTAGGATTCTGGAAACCATTTTCTGAAACTCTTGGAGGATATGAACATTGGATAACGTTTCACCTTCGCTCTGGCCAGATCCTGCTGTGATCCTAGGGAAGGCTTTATTGGATGCTGAATTCTGAATCAAGAAAATGTAGAGCAGAATATTTACTTGTAAAATAAAGCGCCATGTAGATCTATTCAATACCTATTATATGAAAGTATTGATTGGAGAGAATATTTGTAGCGCAGAGCTGAACTGTGCTTTCTGAGCTTGGTGGTTTTCTTGCAGACTTTTCATGACCCAACTAGGGAGCATCATCAATCATCCCTCTCTTTTGAGCCTGATTATGTTACCTAGTTGGTTCATGAAACGTCTGTAAGAAAATAGCCAAGGTCAAAGAGCACCAAGGAGCTCTCAGGCTTCCTCCACCTTCACAAACCACACTCTCTTCTACCACTGATTGTTTTACCTAGTTTGGTAATGAGATGTCTCCAAGGAAAGAACCAAGCTCAGAGGAGACCAAGGACTCTGTAATCCCCCTCCTCCTTCTCCACAGAGCACACTCCTTCCTAGTAATGTTGATGTTACCCAATTGGGAAACGAAACATCTGTAAGAAAAGCCACCAAGCTCAGAGAGCACCAAAGACTCCACAGTTCTCCTTCTTCTCCTCTTCAAAGACCCCACTGTCTTTAGCATTGATGATGTTACCTAGTTGGGTAATGAAATGTCTGCAAGAAAAGCCACCAAGCTCAGAAAGCACCAAGGATCCCTTATTTCAACCCAGAGCTATAAATATTCTCCTTTATTGGTAACAGATGAGCCGCGGTGGCACAGTGGTTAGAGTGCAATACTGCAGGCTACTTCTGCTGATTACTGGCTGCCAACAGTTTGGCAGATTGAATCCCACCAGGCTCCAGGTTGACTCAGCCTTCCATCCTTCCGAGGTTGGTAAAATGAGGGCCCAGATTGTTGGGTGGTAATATGCTGACTCTAAACCACTTAGGACTGTGAAGCGCTATGAAGCGGTATATAACTCTTAAGTGCTATTCCTACCGTATTTCCCCGAAAATAAGACCCTATCTTATATTTTTTGGACCCTGAAATAAGCACTTGGCCTTATTGCCATGCACTCAGAAGCCCGATTAGTCTTATTATCAGGGGATGTCTTATTTTGAGGGAAACAGGGTATTGCTATGTACTATATGTAATTGTGATCCCAAAATAATGACCTGTAATTGTTAACTCTATTCCTGTTGATTGTCAATCTATGTGATTTCTAGAGGATATTAAAAGCATGTGACTTTATCCTTCTTAAGTGTTGGAGAAGAAGCGGAAAGCATGGAGTCCTTCAGAAGCTTCCAACAGCTCCTCTAGCAGCACATCCACATCCTCGGAGTCATCTTCCGACAGCGAATATGAAAACGAACGAAGCAGGAGAAGGAAGAGGAAGAGGCGGAACCAAGCTAAACAATCTAGGAAACGAAGACGGGAAGAGAGGAAGAAAGAGGAAACAAAAAGCAAACACAGGTCAGTCCATGGAGATTCTCTTATCATTTAGGTCACAGTTGTCCCAAAGGTGCTTCCTCAAAAGGCAATTGGGCTTTGTTTTTCTTTGAAAACATTTTGCTTCTCATCCAAGAAGCTTCTTCAGTTCTGACTGATGGTGGAGGATGGAAGGATTTATATTCCTTGCAATCATCTGGTCGGCCTTCTCTCTCAAGAGTCGTTGAGGCCACTTGGAGAATATCTGTGCCCCCAAGGTCACCTGAATAGTGCAAATGAGTGTGGAACCTTCTTGGAACTGCTGAAAGACTGGGTTGTAAACGGGAGATAAGTGGTGTAGTGCATCTCTCTCTCTCTCCTCCCCCCCCCTCCCCCGGTGAGAGAGGGCTGTTCAATTTTTGACACAGATGACCTCTTTGACCCCTCTTTCAACCCAGTGGTCCTCTCTGTTCAAAATGTGGACTTTGCTATGTTCAAAAAAGTGGCCTTTTTGTCTTTGAAATGCAGATGGACTGCAGAATCTGGCCCCAATGGGTTTATCGTTCTATGTTGTGCCATGTGTTTGTGAAGTGGTTGTTTTGTTTGCCCAATGTCCAGATCTGCACTGTCTCATTGCATTGTACTGCATATAGCACGCTGCTCAGTTTGTGTCTGGGTGTTTTATCCTTGGGGTGGACAAGCTTCTGCCTTTATTCTTGGGTGTAAATTGTGCGTTTGTGTGTGTGTGTTTAATGGATACATTAAAGTGTATATGTATACAGGTCAGGCCTAGAAAAGTCTTGAATAATGACAGCAGAACTTAAGATTTTTTTTTTAAGTTTAAAAAAATAAGCCTTTTAGAGCCCAGCAGTCTCCAACTCTGCATCCATTACAGTGATGACAATTTTTTTTGGCACCGAGTGCCCAAACTGGAACGCCAGAAACCAGAAGACAAGTTGGCCGGTGCACATGTGTGTGTCAGAAACCAGAAGAGCAGCTGGTGACGGCGTGCATGCCCACAGAGAGGGCTCTGCATGCCACCACTGGCCCGCGTGCCGTAGGTTCACCATGACGGATCTATCATGTCAAAATGAAACACCTCGAATTCTTAGCGAGCATAGAGTTGTGGATTCTAAAACTACATTTAAAGATAATGGATATCTACAGGTAGTCCTCAACCTACGACCGTAATTGAGGTGGGAATTATGGTTCTAAATCATAGTAGTGTTACCTGGGTGTACGGCCTTTTTTGCAGCAGTTGTTAAGCAAACAGTGTGGTCGTTAAACAAATACTGCAGTAGTTAAACGAGTCAATTTGCGTGCTTTTTGGTGGAAACCATAAGTACAGGTAGTCCTTGACTTATGACCACAACTGAACCCCCAAATTTTGTTACTATGCGAAGCAGTTGTTAAGTGAGTTTTACTCCATTTTACACTTTTCTTGCCACTGTTGTTAAGTGAATCACTGCAGTTAAGTACAAAACATGGTTGTTAAATGAATCTGGCTTCCCTATTGACTATGCTTGTAATAATGTTGCAGAAGATGATCACATGATCCTGGGACACAGCAGCAGTTGTAATTATGATGCCAAGCATCTGAATTTTGATCAAGTGACCATGGGGATGCTGCAACGGTCATAAGTGTGAAAAACTCTTATAAGTCGCTTTTTCCAGTGCCGTTGTAACTTTGAACAGTCACTAAATGAATGGTTGTAAGTTGAAGACTACCTGTAAACGCTAGAAATTCGCAAAAAGAGTCCCCAAAGTCGTGGTCAGGCAACTGGGACATTGCAAATGGTTATAAAAGGGGACCAGTTGCCAAGAGCCTAAAATTTGATTACGTGACCGCAGGGGGGGGGGGAGGGCAGCTTTGGAACTCTGTTGTGAGTACCTTTTTTCGGGGGTGTCCATCCTCATTAAGCCACTGGTCATTAAGTGACAAATGCCTGTATGTTTCCATGGATGTTATTAGAATTCGTACAATTCTGTTTAGAGAAATCAGCAAAAAATTAAAACCAACAGCAGAGAGAGCAGCTTTAATTACCGTGTTTCCCCCAAAATAAGACATGTCCTGAAAATAAGGCCAATCCGGCTTTTCAGGACATATGATAATATAAGCCACTCCTGCAAAATAAGCCCCTCCCCCCCAATTACATGCCCCACTCCTCCTGCCGGGCATGACAGGGCTCCTGCCCCTCACTTAGCCACAATTGCCCCCTTTAGGGTGCAATTTGGGGGTGGCAGGTGGGGTGGGCAAGAAGCGGGATGCGCATCTTACCTTTCCAGCACTGTCGCGTTCCTCGCCATTCTGTCCAGGAAGACACGTTTTTAAAAAACCTTTCTCGCAAGTTCAAGGAGTTTGGCTGAACTCAGGAGAAAGTTTTTTTTACAGTGTGTCTCCCTGGACAGAATGGTGAGTAATGCGATGGTGCTGGAAAGGTAAACCGTGCGTCCCGCTTCTCCCCCGCCCCATTTGCCACCCCTCTCAATAAACACGGTGGGGAAGGGAAGCAGCCAGGCTGCTGTTGCCATTGGGGTGGGATGGGACGTGTTGGGCCGTGAGACGCGCGTCTTACCTTTCCAGCACCATCACGTTCCTCGCCATTCTGTCCAGGGAGACACGTTGTAGAAAAAACTTCCTCGCGAGTTCAGCCAAACTCCTCGAATTCGCGAGAAAGTTTTTTCTACAACGTGTCTCCCTGGACAGAAAGGCAAGGAATGTGATGGTGCTGGAAAGGTAAGACGCGCGTCTCGTGGCCCAACACGTCCCACTCCAATGGCAACAGCAGGAGTCCTGGTGGCGCAGTGGACTAATTCACTGTTATTAAGATCAGCTGCTTGCAATTACTGCGAGTTCTAATCTCACCAGGCTCAAGGTTGACTCAGCCTTCCATCCTTTCTAAGGTAGGTAAAACGAGGACCCAGATTGTGGGGGCAATAAGCTGACTTTGTATAAATATACAAAACTATGAAGGCTATTGCTTAACGCACTGTAAGCCGCCCCGAGTCTCCGGAGAAGGGCGGCATATAAATCAAATTAAAAAAACAAAACAAAACAGCAGCCTGGCTGCTTCCCTTCCCCATTATCTCTTTATTGAGAGGGGTGGCAAGTGGGGCGGGGGAGACGCTTCTCCCCTGCTCCACCTGCCAGAAACGAGTCTTTATGAGACTTGTTGCACCGCTGTCGCTGCCTTGTAGAGCAAGACTCTGCAAGGCTTGTGCCGTTGCATGCAGGAACTGCAACACAGCCACAAGATTCGACGTACTGGCACAGCCGCGAGTGGCAGCACGCCAGCTGGGCCGGTATGATGAAGCTCGTGGCGTCGCTGCAGTTCATGTATGCAACGGCATAAGCCTTGCAGAGTCCTCCACGAGGAAGCAGTGGCAGCGGGACACGCTAGGGCAGCAGCCAACGCAAAGAATGGGGAGGGGAGGCAACGGCAGCAACGGGACACCCAGCCCCACGTTCACTGCCTCCTGCACCCCCAAAATAATAAGACCCCCTCGATAATAAGGCCAAGCCCTTATTTGGGGGGGGGGTGTCAAAAGAAAATAAGACCCTGTCTTATTTTCAGGGAAACACGGTACTGAAAAATAAGTGAATTAGATGGACTTTTAACAACACAAGGTGGGATTTGGTTAGTTACATTTATATCAAACCAGGAGAAGGCCAAAATAGTTTAATTTAGGCATTTAACCAGGAGATATGTTTTTTCCCTGCTGATCATTTTTCTTGGCTTTTCAAACAGGTATGAAGTAGCCTCAGTGGCCGTGAATCGCTCTCTTTCCTCCAGCCACTCGGACCAAAGCGAAACAAACGAAAAATCAGCAGACCTGAACGTGAAAAGGGGTAAACCTGTCGTCCGTCCAGAAGAAATTCCTCCTGTGCCGGAAAACAGATTTCTGCTTAGAAGAGATGCGCCCATTATAAATACAGAGCCAGATTTGTATGCATTGCACTTATTTTTAATTCTTTGTGTCTTGATTTGAACCTAAGGGACAGAACGAAATGTACCTATTTATATAGGTAGGCCTCAAGTTAATAGAGCCTGCCAATTACATTCGTAACCTGAGGATTCGTTGGAGTGAACGTGAACACTTCCTGCTTTCACCCACGCATTCGCTAATCTAATTACTGTATTTTTTGGAGTATAAGACGCAACTTAGTTTTTAGGCAGGAAAATGGGGGGGGGGGGGGGGGGGAGATCTGCCTACCAGATATTCATCTGGCTAGCGTCCTTAGTCTGGTCAGCTTCAGCACATTAGTTTGCTGGTTTTTATCTCCTGCTTGGGGATAAAAAATAGCTTCTAAAGCACAACTGATCTTTGGAGAGAGAAGCAATGAGAAAAGCAGGCAAACCACGGAGATCGCTTCACTCGCTAGCACCTCCTTAGGACTGAAAAAAAGCTTCACAGCTGAGAATCGGAGGGAGCAGGCAAAGCTCGGAAGATCGCTTCACTGAAAAAAAAAGGCTTAGCACGGAGATCGCTTCATTTGCTAGCGCTTCGAAAAAGCTACATTTGGAGTATAAGATGCACCCAAATTTTCAGGCTCTTTTAGGAGGGAAAAAAGTGTGTCTTATACTCCGAAAAATACAGTAAGTGCACATGAGGTGTCTCAGGGTGGGGAAGGCTATTGGGGAGGGGGGGCACCTAGCGATGGAACAGGCCACCTGCTTCAGACCACCCAAGACCTCTCTGTTCCAAAGCCTTTGCCACGGATTTGGTACAGGCCTCAGTTCTCAGAGACTAGAGACCTAAAGTACTGTACTGTAGTGCGAGATCAGTAGTGCAAGATCTCATGCTTCTGATCTCGCATGATCTTGCACTACTTTAGGTCTTTGTTCTCTGTGAATGAACCGAAACAGTCAAAAGAACCGACTGCTCGCTAGATTTGTCACAAGGTAAGTCAATCTCCACAGGCCCAGTGCCCGTGAAAACTCCGCTTTTGGGGGGGGGGGGGGGCGCGGTGGGATTGGCAGGGCAAGTATGTTGTAAGTACTTGGGGTTATGTCGCATCTTGGAACATTTGCTAAGTGAACTATCGTAACCTAAGGATTACCTGTGTTTCAGATATTAACCGAAAAGATTATGTATTTTAGGAACTGAAATATTTCTTACTGGGAGGAAAGTTGCCTCTTATCTTTAGTACAGGTAGTCCCCAACTTACAACCACAATTGTTAAGTAAATTTTGCCCTATTTTATGACCTCCCTTTATTTTTAATTGAATCACCGCAGCTGTTAATTTATAGTAACACAGTTATTAAGTGAATTAAGGTTCCCCATTGACTTTGCTTGTCAAAAGGTCCCAAAAGAGATCACATGACCCTGGGATATTGCAACCGTCATAAATACATGACAGTTGCCAAGCATCCAAATTTTGAGCACATGACTACAGTATGGGGATGCTGCAGTGGTCGTATGTGTGAAAAATGGACATAAGTCACTTTTTTCAATGCCTTTGTAACTTTGAACAGTCACTAAATGAATGGTTGTAAGCAGGGATGAAATGCTCCCAGTTCGGACTGGATCACCCGATCCGGTAGTGATGGCGGCAGGTGGTTCAGAGAATCGGTAGCAAAAATCCCTGCCCAGCGGGGGGCGGGGGGGGCGGGGGGCATGCCTAGCTGAGCCACACGATCATCAGAGGCTTTTTGTTTTAACTTTTCAAAGCATTTTTTCTACAATCTCTTCTGACGAAAAAATGCTTTTAAAAGTAAAAAACAAAGCCTCTGATGATCGCGCGGCTCAGCTGAGATCATCAGAGGCTTTTCAAAGCATTTTTTCTGCACCCTCTTGGCCGAAGAGGTGGTAAAAAAAATGCTTTGAAAAGTCTCTGACTATCCCAGCTGAGTTATTTTATTTTATTTTATTTTATTTTATTAAATTTATATACCGCCCTTCTCCCCGAGGGGACTCAGGGCGGTGAACAGCCATAAATAAAAAAACATATATATAAAATTTAAAAACCAAATAAAACCGAATTAAACGTTGGCCCCAATATTTAAAATCCCAATTTACAATATTAAAACCCCAAAATTAAAATATTACAATTTAAAATTTCTAAATTATTTTACGACAGAAGGGGAAAAGGGAAGAATTAGGCCAGGCCCGCCTGGTGGAACAGGAAAGTTTTTAACTCACGGCGGAAGGCACGAAGATCCGGGATCCTCCGTAACTCTGGGGGGAGCTCGTTCCAGATAGTGGGTGCCCCCACAGAGAAGGCTCTCCCCCTGGGGGCCGCCAGCCGACATTGTTTGGCCGACGGCACCCGGAGGAGCCCCTCTCTATGGGAACGTACCGGTCGGTGGGAGGCTATTGGTGGTAGTAGGCGGTCCCGTAAGTACCCGGGTCCTAAGCCATGGAGCGCTTTAAAGGTGGTAACCAACACCTTGAAGCGCACCCGGAAGACCACCGGGAGCCAGTGCAGCTCGCGCAGGAGAGGAGTAACATGGGAGCGCCATGTCGCTCCCATCACCACCCGCGCGGCCGCACTCTGCGCCAGTTGGAGCCTCCGGGTGCTCCTCAAGGGGAGCCCCATGTAGAGAGCATTACAATAGTCCAGGCGAGAGGTGACAAGGGCGTGAGTGACCGTGTGTAACGAGTCCCGATCCAGAAAGGGACGCAACTGGCGGATCAGGCGAACCTGATGAAAAATCCTCCCGGTCACGGCCGTCAAATGCTCCTCAAAAGACAGCCGCGAATCCAGGAGGACGCCCAAGTTGCGCACCCTCTCTGCCGGGGCCAATGATTCACCCCCGATAGTCAGCGATGGTACCAGCTGACTATATCGGGACGTCGGAAACCACAGCCACTCGGTCTTGGATGGGTTGAGTCTGAGCCTGTTCCTCCCCATCCAGATCCGCACGGCCTCCAGACACCGGGACATCACTTCAAGGGCATCGTTGGGGTGGTCTGGGGTGGAGATGTACAGCTGGGTGTCATCAGCGTACTGGTGATATCTCACCCCAAAACCACGGATGATCTCGCCCAGCGGCTTCACATAAATGTTGAACAGGAGGGGCGAGAGGACCGACCCCTGAGGCACCCCACATATAAGGGGTCTCGGAGTCGACCTCTGCCCCCCTGTCAACACCGACTGCGACCGGTCGGAGAGAAAGGAGGAGAACCACCGTAGCACAGTGCCTCCCACCCCTAGCTCTTCCAACCGGTGCAGCATGATACCATGGTCGATGGTATCAAAAGCCGCTGAGAGATCTAACAGGACCAGGACAGAGGAACAACCCCTATCCCGGGCCCTCCAGAGATCATCAACCAACGCGACCAATGCCGTTTCCGTGCTGTACCCGGGTCTGAAACCCGACTGGAACGGATCCAGATACGTCGTTCATCCAGGTACCGGGGAAGCTGTTGCGCAACCACACTCTCAACAACCTTCGCCAAAAAGCGAAGGTTGGAGACCGGACGATAATTTACCAACATTGCTGGGTCCAGGGAAGGCTTCTTGAGGAGAGGCCTCACCACCGCCTCTTTCAAGGCGACGGGAAAGTCACCCTCACCCAACGAAGCATTTATAATCCCCTGGAGCCAGCCGCGTGTCACCTCCCGGGAAGCCAGTACTAACCAGGAGGGGCACGGGTCCAATAAACAAGTGGTCGCGTTCAGCCTGCCCAGAATCCTGTCCACGTCCTCAGGGGTCACAGGATCAAACTCAGTCCAGATAACACTCACAAGACCTGCCCCTGTCCCTCTCCCCGGGACTACCCAGTCGGAGTCCAAGTCTTCCCGAATCTGAGTGATTTTGTCATACAGATATTGAACAAAATCCTCAGCTCTACCCTCCAAGGGGTCCTCCCGCGCTTCCTGATGAAGTAGGGAGCGGGTCACCCTGAAGAGGGCGGCTGGGCGATTATCTGATGACGCAATAAGAGCAGCAAAATAGTTACATTTAGCTGCTTTTATCGCCACTAAGTAATTCCTAATATGGGATCTCACTAGTGTCCGGTCAGATTCAGAACGACTGGTTCTCCAACTACTCTCTAGGCGTCTTTTCCGGCGCTTCAACTCCCTCAGCTCCTCGGAAAACCAAGGAGCCAGTTGAGATCGGCGCCGGGTCAGAGGCCGCAAAGGCACAACCCGGTCCAGAGCACCCGTAGCCGCCCTATCCCAGGCGGCCACTAGGTCTCCGGTCGAGGCGTGTGCCAGAGCCTCAGGAAATGGCCCAAGCTCCATCTGGAACCTATCAGGTTCCATCAGGCGCCTGGGGCGGAACCAACTAACAGGCTCCGCCTCCCTGCGGCGGGGTGCAGCGGTTTGAAAGTCAAGACGAAGGAGAGAGTGATCTGACCATGACAAGGGCTCGATGACTAAGTCCCCTATCTCAAGGTCACTCAACCACAGTCCAGAGGCAAAAATCAGATCCAGTGTGTTTCCCCCCATGTGGGTAGGGCCATGAATTAACTGGGTCAGGTCCATAGCTGTCATGGAAGCCATGAACTCCCGAGCCACCTCCGACGTCTCGCCGACAGATGGGAGGTTGAAATCCCCCATGACCATAAGTCTAGGGGTTTCAACTACCACCGCGGCGATAACGTCAAGGAGCTCGGGCAGGGCTGCTGCCACGTGGCAGGGAGCCAGGTACGTGACCAGCAAACCCATCTGAACCCCATGACCCCATTTCACAAGGAGGGACTCACAACCGGTCGTCTGAGGAACTGTGGCCTCCCTCGGTCTCAGACCTTCTTTAATAACAACCGCTACTCCCCCACCCCTGCCCTGTGACCTTGGCCGATGGAATGCAAGGAAACCTGGTGGGCACATTTCAACGAGGGGAACCCCCCCCTCCTGGCCCAACCAGGTCTCCGTAATACCTGTCAGGTCCGCTCCCCCCTCACAAATAAGATCACAAATGAGGGGGGCTTTATTTACTACGGACCTGGCATTGCATAACATCAGCCGAAGGATCGGGCCCTGAGGGTCTGTGCAACCTGGGGAACGGGTGGAGTCTTGGGGGCCGGAGCGCGCCACCGCTCGTAAGCAGCAGGTGCGCACTCCCTTAACTCGATATGGCCCCCTACTCCCGCCATATCTACCCATCCCACTCACGGTAGTGATGTTCCAGACACTATCCAGACAACCTCTAGCTCCCCTCTCAACCCCAGGATCCCCTCCTCCCATGCC
>WNWU01013585.1:3264202-3295023 GCA_012654045.1 Ptyas mucosa
CCCCCCCCCCCCCCCCCCCCCCAAGCTGCGCCTACAGAACCGGTAGTAACAAATTTTACATTTCACCCCCGGTTGTAAGTCGAGGACTACCTGTAATATACTGCAGTAGTTTCCACTAAATAGGTGAAGACAAGATAGTCTTTTATTTCCAGTTCTGTCTAAACAACGGCCTGTTTGAAATGAACTCTAATGCTCTCAAGAACTGACTTTGGTTGAAATATATAAAACAATGAGAAAGAAATGTCATAGTCTCTTCTCAGTTCTTGGATTAATTCTCTCATAATATCAGTTCTGGTGGGATCCATGATGTTCTCTGAGCTTGGTGTTTTGTTTTGTTTTTGCAAAAAAACCACCAAGCGTTTCCTGATCTGACTAGGTAACCTTATCAGTGCTAGATGAAAGTGGGATTTGAACTTCTAGCACTGATGATGTTATCTAGTTGGGTCATGGAATGTCTGCCAAAAAAGAAATCCTCAGAGATAACCAAGGACCCAGTTGTCATCATGTTACACTGCTCTTGTACAAGTTATGTTGGTATAAAACTGTTTATATAGTTTATAGTTATAACTTCTGGAGTCCAAGTTACCCCAGAAATTGTCTCACCCTGATGGAATTTGCCCACCTGATTTGTTCCAGCAGGAGGGGTTTGCTGTGTGAGAAAGACAGATAGACAGACAGACAATAGGTAGGTAGATAGGAAGATAGAATAGATAGACAGATAAATAGATGATAGGATGGGAAGACAGAATAGATGTATAGATAGGATGGATAGATAGATGATAGATAATAGGCAGATAGGAAGATAGATAGATAGATAGATAGATAGATAGATAGATAGATAGATACTGTAGATAGATAGATAGATCGATAGATAGATAGATAGATAGATGATAAATAGAAATGAGAGAGAGAGAGGGAGGGAGGGATTTTAACATTTAATGGTTTAGCTTGTCTTTATTCAGTTGTGTGCCACATGGAATCACCTTGTGGCAAGATGAGCAGCGTCCAAAATAAATAAATAAATAAATAAAATGAAGTTGCCTGCAGAAGAGTCCCATTTGGGACTGGGCTAACAACAAAGATAAGAGCAGTTAGTTGCATGACTGTTGAACACACTTGCTTATTTTAGGCCATATTTTGATTACAAGAAACTAACTCATAAACTCTCCAGTTCATTTTTCCTAATACTTATTTTCTTCTGAATATTTAAGGAATATTGAAACAGGACCCATTTCGAGTGATCAAAAGCCTTCGGTGTCAAAATCTGGAAGAAAAATCAGAGGGAGAGGCACAATAGTATGTTTTTTTAAAAAATTTATTTATCTATATATATTTATATCTATATCTATATCTATCTATCTATCTATCTATCTATCTATCTATCTATCTATCTCTATATATATTTATATGCTGCCCTTCTCTGGAGACTCAGGGCGGTTTACAATGCATTAAGCAATAGCCTTCATGCTTTTGTATATTCTCCCAGAGGATGCAGGGTGGGTCAGGAGTTGGTCTGGCCAATTACTGAGTCGAATTGCTTAGGCCACACCTCCTCAGGCCTCCATTGCTTCTAGTTTATTCGACTCAGTGGTTCTGACCAGACGTATTACTGAGTATCTCACTTCATTCCAAACAATTCTTTTTTCCTTTCTTTCTCTCTCCTTCTGAACGGAGCGTGCTGGCCACTTCAGCGTTGGCTGAAAACGCCGCCGCCGCACGCCATCTGTTTTTCTTCGGCAGGCGATTACCTTTCGCGAGCGGGCCACTTCAGCTCCGGCTGGAAACGCCACCGCCACCGCTTCCACAGCGTATCCCCCGTGCGTGCAGGCCAGACAGAATCGCTGTCAGCGCCGCCGCCGAATCGCCGCTGTCACCGCCATCTCAGCGCTCATCAGCTGAGAGGCGGGAATCCACAAATCAAGCCGCTGCTGCCGCTGCCGCCTCACCTCTTAATTACGGAGCGGCGGGAAGACTTTTGCTGCTTCGGCGCTCCGGTGGGGATCATTTCGGCTCGCCAGCAGCCCGGCCGCCGCCATCGCCTCCTCAGCGCTCATCAGCTGAGAGGCGTTAAACAAAAGCGGCACCTCTTTCGTTCGGCCTCAGAAGCGGCTAGCCTGAGTTCCACCGCCCATAGCCGACACCGCAGCAGCGAACTCAGCTAAGAGGCGGTAGGAGCGTGTTGGAGACTCTTTTCTCTGTTGCGCCTTAAAGGAACCGGTAAGGTATACCCTTGGCGCGAAGGCAGCAAGCGGCTTCTCCAGCCTTCAGCAGTGTTATTTGGCCACCATTACGGTTTGCTGAGCAACCGTTAGAGTGGCCATTTTGTTATCTCATTTTTGCTCCCTCGTGGGCGGCCATTTTAAGAAAAGGAGTTTTGAGAAGCGTCAGCACATTAGTGCTACCTCTCTGGCCACCCGTTTATTATTATAATAATAATAATAATAATATCAATAATAACAATATTTTTTTTTTACCCTTATTATTGCTTGTGTGTGCAGATTCCAGAAACCATCCTAGCCGTGCCTTGACCATGGCAGACCAGTCCTCTAACAAGGCCGAACCTGGCAGAAAGGCCACATCCAAATCCTCTTCTATAAAGAAATCGCATCATAAAGTTTCTGGCCACACCGACCTGGTGGAGCATTCGTCTGCTCAGGAGGACATCCTTGACCAGGAACCTAGTGAGGAAATAGATTTATCAGGGGCCCTCTCCCCAGAGAGACAGGACGCAATCTCGACAGGTTCTGTGCAGGCTGCTGATAAACCACAAGGGGATCCTTTCGACTGCTCCATCAAGGCGCATAAGATTTCCCAGGTTCATCCACCGCCTAAGTCATCCAAATCTGAACTAGAGGATCTTCCCGAATCTGTCCAGATACTAATTGCCAAAGCCATCTCTCATGGCATTCAAGCGGGCATTAGGGAGCATCGCTCTGCATCATTAGTTTTAGAAAGCCTTCACTCACGACGCTCTCAAGTTTCGCCTTCTGCTAGTCTGACGGGGTCCCCCGACCATTCACCCACAAGGTCACGCGGCAGCGTTGACATTGCGTTGGAAGATGAATTGCAGAGAGATGCTGATCTTTCCGATGACGAAACCACCGCGCCAGATGTTCCAGTATTCACGGGCTTATTCCCACAGGGACTTTTTAAGTCTTTACTCCACAAGGCCAAGGTTACATCGGGCCTGTTGGACCCTGCTCCTGATTCGGCAGCTACCTCTACGACCGCTGGCCAAGGCATCTTTGCTGAACCTATCACTGAACAACTTTTCATCCCTGCACCCAAACTCTTCACAGACATCGTTCGTAAACAATGGGCCAACCCGTCTGCTCTTCCCACAACCAGCGGGTATGACCACCGCAACTACAATATGGATCCAGCCTTGATGACTCTCTTGCAGGTGCCTGTAGTTGATGGCCCTGTAGCTGCCCTTTCTTCCTTCTCTCCCTATATCTCCGGGGACACCTCTGAAAGTCTTAAACCGGAGGATCGGAAGTTTGATTTGTCTTTTAAGAAAGCCCACCAAGCCTCTGCTTGGGCCATTCAAGCCGCTACCGCGGCATCCTTCTTTTCACGTTCCTCCTTATTATGGCTCCAGCAGCTGCAATCTAGATTGCCAGCACAGGAGGTCCGGGTCCATCAAGACCTGAACAAAATAATTGCAGCCACCCAATTCACCTCCGATGCTACTCTTAACGTGGCCAAGTACGCTTCTCGGGCCATGGCATCGTCGGTAACATCACGCCGCCTTTTATGGCTACGACCATGGTCGGCCGACCTCAAAGCCAAATGGCGATTAGCTTCGACCCCATACTTGGGGTCTAAGCTTTTTGGCGACTCCCTCGAACCCTTGCTTGTGGAAGACAGGGATAGAAAAAAGGTTCTACCTTCTGTCACCAGGAGGGCCGATCGTTGAGCCACCCCCTATTACCGTAGGCAGCCGGCTCGGAGCTTCCCACAGGAGGGTACCAGTCAGAGGCCATTTAATCAAGGGTCCTTTCGTCCCCAGGATAGGGGCTCCTTCCGGAACAAGCCCAGGTCGTTTGGACCTCCCAAGCGGTCCTTTCGTGGAACGGGTGGACGTGAGTTCCGCCGACAAAAATGACTGCTCCCACTCAGCCCCCATAGGTGGCAGGCTGAGTCACTTTATAGACCAATGGACCCGCACCACAACCGATCAATGGGTTCTTCACACAATAGAATTTGGCCTCCCGTTAGAGTTCCTCTCCAGCCCGCCGTGCCACTTTGTGCCATGCCCTGTCTCCAACTCCCACAGCAAGCGTCGGCTCATGGAGCTTGCCATCCAACATCTCGATATTCGAGCAGTGGAGGAGGTTCCCCGCGAACAATGGAGACAGGGATTCTACTCAACGCTTTTTGTGGTACCAAAACGCTCTGGGGGCTGGAGAGCGATTCTAAATCTAAAATCGCTGAATACCCACCTGGTGTACAGGAAATTCAAAATGTCCACACTGAAATCCATTCTAGAAGGCATAAGACCAGGGGACTTTCTAGCGTCCATAGACCTATCAGAGGCCTACCTGCATATACCCATATCGACAGCCCACCGGCGATATCTACGATTCAGCTATGCAGGGCGACACCTCCAATATCGCGCCCTTCCATTTGGCCTAGCATCAGCCCCGCGCAGCTTCACCAAGATTTTGGCAGCCCTTGTGGCATACCTGAGATCTATTCCAGTGAGGCTTCAGGCTTACCTGGACGATATTTTGGTCCAGGCCCCTACCTTTCAGGAGGCACAGAACTCTGTGCAACTGACGTTACGAGTATTGCAGGATCACGGATTCCTTGTCAACATGTCCAAAAGTCAGTTATTGCCCCAGACCCGTCTGACTCATCTCGGGGCGATCATAGACACCGAAGCGGGACAAGTATTCCTTTCTCACGAGAGAAAGGACAATCTCAGATTGCTCATACAGAATTTGCTCCGGGAACCTACCGTGTCCAAACTCAAGCTGTCATGCCTACTTGGAAAACTAGCGTCATGCATAGACATAGTTCCTTGGGCACGGCTACATGCCTGCAGACTGCAATGGCTACTACTGCCGCATCAACGTTCGAAGACCGCTGCCTCCCGGGTCAAGATCAGGGTTCCTCTGGAGGTCCGTCGGTCCTTGCATTGGTGGCTATCCCGGGCTCTGGACAAAGGGTGCGTCTTCTACGAAGTTCAACCTCTCATCATGACAACAGATGCCAGTCTTCTCGGATGGGGAGCCCATCTGGGATCCCTGGTAGCCCAAGGGCGCTGGTCACTGGCGGAGGTGCAGTCCAGTATCAATCTCCTGGAACTAAGGGTGATTCGCTTAGCCCTTCAGGCCTTCCAGACCTCGATTCAGGGGAATCATCTGCTGGTTCTGACCGACAACGTCGCGGCGAAAGCCCACATAAACCGCCAGGGAGGAACGAGATCCAAATCCCTGATGCAGGAAGCCCTCCTCGTAGGACGATGGGTGGAGACACATTTGCTCTCCCTGAAGGCAGATCACATCACGGGCAGGGACAATCTCCGAGCAGACTTTCTCAGCCGGAACACGGTGGACGCATCAGAGTGGCGCCTCAATCGCGATCTGTTCCGAGACATTTGTATTCACTACGACCAACCTCAGGTGGACCTGTTCGCTTCCCCAGGGAATGCACAACTTCTCCGCTACATCACTCGTTATCCATCACCGGGGGCGGAGAACACGAACGCGCTCCGATGCCCCTGGCCTCGGGAACTTCTTTATGCGTTCCCCCCACTACCATTAATTCCACGGGTGATTCGCAGAGTCATAGCGGAGAAAGCAGACATCATTCTCGTCGCCCCTTATTGGCCAAGACGGCCCTGGTTCTCAGACCTCGTGGCTCTGTCTGCAGCACGCCCCTGGCGGTTCCCTCCAGACCGGGTGTCACTCAACCAGGGAGCAGTCCACCACCCGGAGCCCCGGTGGCTCAATCTAACCGCCTGGTTCTTGAGGGGCTCCTCCTGAGGGAGGAGCACTACTCGCAGGATGTAATTTGCATAATGCAGGCGGACAGGAAGCAGTCCACCATCAGACTCTACAACATCACGTGGAAGGTATTTATTTCTTGGTGCGCCACGTGCGAAATTAACCCATTGTCAGCTTCTGTTCCGCAGGTGCTGGAGTTCCTCCATGATGGATACCGCAAGAGACTTGCACACAACACTCTCAGACGCCATGTTGCAACCCTCACCACGGTGTTGTCACCTAGAGACGGCGGACCTTTGTCACATCATTCTTCTGTTCGTAGGTTTTTACGTGGGGTCCGGAATCTTCGTCCTCCCATAGTCCACCGATACCCCACCTGGGACTTACCACAAGTGCTGAGAGCTCTTACTGAGCCCCCTTTCGAACCTCTCCGTACTTCTACCCTTAGGTTCCTTACCTTAAAAGTTGCCTTCCTGGTGGCGATAACATCGGCTCGCCGCATTTTGGAGTTAGCTGCTCTTTCCGTCAGGTCGGATTTATGTATAATTCATCCAGACAGGGTTATCCTCCGTTTGGACCCGACCTTCGTGCCTAAAGTTAATTCCCGGTTCCACCGTGAACAGGAGGTTATCCTTCCCAATTTTTGCCCCACACCTACCCACCCTCTAGAACGTAAATGGCACACGCTTGACGTCCGCAGAGCCATTAAGATCTATATCTCGCGGACCGCACCTACCAGTCGCTCAGAATCCCTTTTCCTCTCGTTCCAACCTGCCTCCTTAGGATCTAAAGTATCTTCAGCCACCATAGGTCGCTGGATCCGGGCCTGTATTGCCCGTGCTTACGAATCACGATCACTCCCTCCTCCGAGGCGACTCACTGCTCATTCCACTCGCAGTGCAGCTACCACCGCTGCTTGGGCCACCCAGGCCTCCCTTGACGATATTTGCCAGGCCGCCACCTGGACCACTCCCGTTCCTTTCATTAAACATTACCGTTTGGATGTATTTGCATCTACGGAGGCATCATTTGGTAGGAGGGTCCTCCAACAGGTTCACCTGGCCCCGCGGCTTCCTACATCGCAGGACTCCCACCCGTAGGGCTGATGAGCTTGGGTATGTCCCACTCCTGACCCACCCCGCATCCTCTGGGAGAAGAGGCATTGGTCTTACCGTGAACGCCCTTTCTCCGGAGGATGCGGGATGGGTCAGCCCCTCCCTCCTGCGATTTTCTAGGTTCCTCTCTAACTTTAATGGAGCCTGTCTTGTAGATCTGCCTTCGTCGAACAAACTGGAAGCAATGGAGGCCTGAGGAGGCGTGGCCTAAGCAATTTGACTCAGTAATTGGCCAGACCAACTGGATCATCCCACTCCTGACCCACCCCGCATCCTCCGGAGAAAGGGCGTTCATGGTAAGACCAACACCTCTTTTATACAAAGACAGCTTATTGCCCCCACAAACTGGGTCCTCAAAAAAAAATTCAAATTTACATCTTGAGAGTTTTATTTTTACAAGCACTGAAAGGTTTTTCTTGCTTGATAAAGTCATGGCGTGTAAATATGGGCTGTGTAGCAATGATGTCAGCTTCTGTTCATTTAGGGACTTATTGAAATTATAAAAAGGTGACAAGTGACAGTATTCTGACACTTAAAGAAATAGTAAGTGAAAAAAAAAGTAAGAAGAACAGGCAGCAGTGGAAGATTATATTTTTACAGGTAGCCCTTGCCTTTCAACAGTTTATTTAGTGACTGTTCAAAGTTATAACGGCACTGAAAAAAAGACTATTTTTCACACTTACAACCATTGCAACATCTTTGTGGTCACATGATTAAAATTCAGACGGCAACTCAAGCAGAAAGCCCTATACCATTTCAGACAGGGCTGTCTCTTCTAGGGATGGAGCACCCACAAATTATGGAGGCAAGCTATTCCATTGGTTAATTGTTCTCAATATGAGGAAATTCCTCCTTAGTTCTAGATAGAATAGAATAGAATTCTTTATTGGCCAAGTGTGATTGGACACACAAGGAATTTATCTTTGATTCATATGCTTTCAGTGTACATAAAGAAAAATAAAATTCATCAAGAATCATAAAATACAACACTTAGTGATAGTCATAGGTTACTAATAAGCAATCAAATCATACCAGGAAACAAATAAAACAATATAAATTGTCAAAATACAAGCAACATGGTTATAGTCATAAGTGGGAAGAGATAGGTACTAGGAAAGATGAGAAGAATAATAGTAATACAGTCTTAGTAAATAATTTGTATTGTGGGAAATAGTTGTTTAGCAGAGTGATGGCATTCAGGAAAAAACTGTCCCTTGTATCTAATAGTTTTGGTGTGCAGAGCCCTATAGCCTCGTTTTGAGGGTAGAAGTTGAAACAATTTATGTCCAGGATGCGAGGGGTCTAGATATTTTCACAGCCCTCTTTTTGACTCCTGCAGTTATACAGGTCGTCAGTGGAAGGCAGGTTGGTAGCCATGGTTTTTTATGCAGTTCTAATTATCCTCTGAAGTCTGTGTCTGTCTTGTTGGGTTGCAAAGCCAAACCAAACGGTTATAGAGGTGCAGATGGCAGACTCAATAATTCCTCTGTAGAACTGGATCAGCAGCTCCTTGGGCACTTTGAGCTTCCTGAGTTGGCGCAGAAAGAACATTCTTTGTTGTGCTTTTTTGATGACATTTTTGATGTTAGGTGTCCATTTTAGGTCTTGCGATATGGTAGAAGCTAGAAATTTCAAGGTCTCTACTGTTGATACTGTGTTATCTAATATTGTGAGATGTGGAAGTATGGAAGGGCTTCTCCTAAAGTCTACCATCATTTCTATGGTTTTGAGTATATTTAGTTCAAGATTGTTCCGGTTGCGCCACAAGTCTAGTTGTTGAACTTCCCATCTGTATGCAGATTCATCATTGTCTCGAATGAGACCAATCACTATTATATCATCTGCAAGCTTCAGTACTTTAACAGAGGGATCTTTTGAGATGCAGACATTGGTGTATAGAGAGAAGAGAAGTGGAGAGAGCACACAGTGCTAATTGTGCAGGTATCGGATGTGATTTTGCCTAGCTTCACCTGCTGCTTCTTATCTGTTAGGAAGCTTATGATCCATTTACAAGTGTGATCAGGTACAGCCAGCTGATTTAGTTTAGTTAGGAGAATATCTGGAATGATGGCATTGAATGCTGAGCTGAAGTCTACAAAGAGGACCCTTGCATAGGTCTTTGGAGATTCATGATGTTGTAGGATGTAGTGCAGAGTCATATTAACAGTATCATCTGTCGATCTATTTGCTCTGTAGGCAAATTGTAAGGGGTCTAAAAGCAGATCCATGATGGTTTTCAGGTGGGACAGCACTAGCCTTTCAAAGGTTTTCATAACTACAGATGTTAGAGCAACCGGTCTGAAGTCATTTAGTTCCTTGATGGAGGGTTTTTTCGGCACTGGGATGATAGTAGAGTGTTTGAAGCAAGAAGGAACATAGCACTTCTCTAGTGATTTATTAAAGATGCTGGTGAAGATGGGGGCCAGTTGGTCAGCACAAGCTTTTAAGCAAGAAGGAGTTATCTTGTCTGGGCCTGGTGCTTTTCATGGCTTTTGTCTGTGAAATAGACCTTGCACCTCATTCTCTGTAATCACCAGAGGTGGTGGGCCTAATGGGATGGGGTCAATTGTAGGAAGATTGGCTGTTGTAAGTGTATCTGAGATGGGGATTGTGGAAATGGGTGACAGTAGTTTTCTCTCAAACCTGCAGTAAAACACATTCTGGTCATCTGCCAGTTGTTGATTTCCTTCAGCATGGGAAGGAGATTTGCTGTAACGAGTGATATTTTTAAGAGTTTTCCACATGTTTGCTGGTTCATTTGTTGAGAACTGATTCCTTAGTTTTTCAGAGTAGCTTCTTTTTGCTGCTCTAATCTCCCTTGTTAATAGGTTTTTGGCCTGATTGTACAGCATTCTATCGCCTTTTCTGTAAGCTTCCTCTTTGGAACATAGCTGCTTAAGTTTAGCTGTGAACCTGTATATTCTCAGGTTTCTGGTCGGCACACATAGGTCTTCACAAAAACTGACATACGATGTTACAGTATCTGAGTTCATCCAAGTCTGCAGAGGTATCTTTAAAAATATTGCAATCAGTGCATTTAAGGCAAGCCGGTAGCTTTAGTTTTGCCTCCTCAGTCCAAGTCCTCACTGATTTAATTGTTGGTTTCATGATTTTAAGTTTTTGTCTGTAAGTAGATACAAGGTGAATCATGCAATGATCAGAGATTGGTTCTTTCCTTGATTACTTTCTGTCCATTGTTTCTTGTTTTGCCTTCTGATGCTTTGGAGAATAGGTTGACCCCCCTCTTCTTTGTGACAGCACCTCAAATATTGGAACACTGCTATCATATCACTCCCTAGTCCTTTTTTTTCATTAAACTAGACATGCCCAAATTCTTGCAACAGTTCTTGATATGTTTTAACTTCCAGATCTCTAATCGTCTTTGCCGCTCTTTTCTGCACACTTTTTTAAATTGTAGCAATCAAAACTGGATGCAATATTCCAAGTATGGTCTTGCCAAGGCCTTATAAAATGGTATTAACACTTCATATGATCTTGATTCTATCCTTCTGTTAATGCAGCCTAGGATTGCGTTGGGGTTTTTTTTGGGGGGGGGGAGGCTGCTGCCTCACATTGCTGGCTCATGTTGAAGTGATTTGTCGACTAGGCCTCCACAGTTAGTGCTATCGAGTCAGGTTTCATCTAGTCTGTAGACTTGATGAGATTTGTTATCCTATTGCATTTTTTCCCCTAGAGATACCATACACCTCCTCACTCTCGCTCGTGCACAGAATCGGATAACAATGGAAGTAGTGAAACACCGCCCCACTGGAAAGAGGAAATGCAGAGATTGAGAGCTTATAGGGCCCCCAGTGGAGAAAAGTGGAGTAAAGGAGATAAGTAAGAATTTGCCGACAATTTTGTCTTCCTGAAATGTCATGTTTTGGGAGAATGATGTGTTTTAGATGTGAGAGTTTGGAAGGGAAAACACGTTTGCAACTTTTGGCTTGTGCAAGACAAGAATCTGGAGACTAACTTGTAAAGCAGAGTTAAAGGTAAAATAACGTCTGACTCTCCATTTCTTAACTGAGGGAGCCAGTGTATTCTGAAGATATTTCTGAGTTCATGTGGCCAGCACGATTATATGCCAAGGTGCAAAGAACATCGTTAGCTCCCAACCAAAGTGGTACCTATTTATCCACTCACATTTGCATGCTTTTAAACTGCTAGGTGGGCAGGAGCTGGGGAAACAAAGGTTGGGAGGCCAGTCTGCCACACGGCACTTGGGTCATCTTTCCAGCTGACAAATTTCAGCGTCTTTAACCACTGAGCCATCGCTCTCCATAAAGCAGAGTTACTAAATGTGCAGGCCTAAACCTACTAAAAAATACAACACTGGTACTCTGAGACGCCAACTGAGTCATTTCTGGATTATTGTGGGTGCGGACACATGCAAAAATTCTTTCCTCCGAAGGATCATCCATTTATACTGCTTCAAGAATAAATAAGTGATTGAAATTAGATAACAGACTTATTTTTGAGCATTGCTCAAATCATTTTGTGTGGGTTTAGCCCATCTGACTGGCACATAGAATTGGGTTCGAGCCCAATTTAAATTGGCACGTTGGAGGCTGTGTGAACAATACTGATTGTTTCACTAGTGATCTTCCTAAGTGAAAGCATGTAAACATTCTTTGTTTACCACCCAAATATAAAATCCTTGGTACTCTCTGAGTTTGGTTGGGTTTTTTGCAGACATTTCATGATTCAACTAAGTAACATCATTGGTGCTAGAAGGGAGTGGACTTGCAGAGAAGAGGAGAAGGAGGAAGACTGTGGTCCTTGGTACTCTCTGAACTTGGCTATTTTCTTGCAGATGTTTTGTTACCCAACTAGGTAATATCATCAGTGCTGGAAGCTAGAACCTCACCATGAAATGTCTGTAAGGAAACAAGCTCAGAGAGCACTTAGGTATCCAGTCACCATTGTCTTCCTCCTCTTCCTCCCCGCAAACCCCAGTCCTTTCTAGTATTGATGATGTTACATAGTTGGGTCATGAAACATCTCAAGAAAAGAAGCAAAGCTCAGAGAGCACCAAGGACCCCACAGTTCAACTCTGAACTACAGAGTATACTACAGTATTCTATGGTATACTGTGAGTGCTGGTTCTTCTTCTATAGGAAGAGGCAACCAACAGGCATCTGTTTTTTCAGCTTTATCCAAGTTACTCATTCAGGCTTCCTTTCAGATACTGCTCAGAGTACTTGCAGAGTTTAATCCCCACAGAGAGCTAAGCACCGTAGTTAAAATAGGCCGCTTGCTCTTTGGATTGCTTTGTTCAAATCGGGGACATAGATTGCCAAAATAATATCATCGGTGCCCCTGAATTCTATTGCCAAATGTTACAGCTGCGAGTCCTCTACTGCAGGGTATCTGTACAATTTAACCATAAAGCAGACATAGATGGGCCTTTTCCAGAACCTATTGGTGCCCCCTCCCTCCCTTCCCCGGGAGGGAGATTTCACGGGACTCCTTATTTGCAGAGACTTGTCCTTGTTTATCAAGGGCAATAGAAAATTTTAATCATATCCTCATATCTCCAGACTCAAGACCGGATCTGATAGTCCCAGTTGTTGCCAAATGGTTAGGCCATGCTCATCAATTTTATGCTCTTTTTTTTTTTTTAGAAAAAAACTCACACATCAGGTGGCTAAAATATCTTCACCAGATTGTACAACTCTACAAAACTTTTAATTAAATACGTTGGCTTCTTATTACTCTCCCCCCCCGCCTTCCTCAATGTGTTAAAAACTATTTTAGTGCATTCTTTTTATTTTTCCAAAAGCTGATCAAAGACCAAAACGAAGATACTTTGATTTCTTCCCCCACCCACCCACCCCCATCTCCTTTAGGCTGAGCGATCCAGGGCGGTGGGATGAAAGAAGTCTGTCCCCTCGGTCTCGTTCTTGGTCCCACAATGGCTTTTCAGACCTCAGTACTGCTCAACATGTCAGCCACCGTAAAAAACACCGGAAAGAGAAAAAAGCAAAGCACAAAAAGAAAGCCAAGAAGCAGAAACACTTAAAGAAGCACAAGCAGACGAAAAAGAAGCGGTCTCCTTCCACCGAGGCAGAATCCTCCCCTTCTTCTGCCAGAAGGACAAAATCGTTGTGTGACCGGGAAAGAGCGTCGCGTTCTTCTTCCCTGACATCTAAAGACGATTCTTCTAGAAGAGGCTGGTCCAAATCCGAGCGGGACAAGCAGAACTCGGCCTCTTTCTCCAGCAGAGATTCTCGCTCGTACTATAAGTCTCGGTCCCGATCTCGGTCCAGGTCGAGGTCTTATTCCAGAAGTTCTCGATCGAGAAACACTCGCGTGTCTTCGCGTTCAAGGAGCAGGTCAAGATCCAGTTCCGCATCGAAGCTGGTAAAAACGATCCCCAACTCGCCCAAAAATGCAGTGGCTCGTTTAAAGGAGTGTAAGCTGGTCTCCATTGAACCGGCACGAACAGCGTTACCCCAAAATGATAAACTCGCTATTCAGCCTGTGGTTGCCGAAAGCCTCCCAGTTATCCCACTGAGTGATAGTCCTCCACCTTCCAGATGGAAACCAGGGCAAAAACCATGGAAACCATCTTACGAGCGTCTTCAGGAAATGAAAGCCAAGACCACTCACCTACCACCTGCTCAGGCGAATTACAGCTTAATCGGCATCCAAGACCCCGGATCCTCATCTTCCTATCCTAAGCAGCAAAAGAGCTCAGAGAGCGATCGGAGCCGTTACTCCAGAATCCAGAGCAACAGAAGCTCAGGCAGCTGGTGGAAATCTAGAAGCAGGACTTCACGAAGTCGGTCCTCCTCCAAGTCCTACTCCAGATCAAGAAGCCCATCCAGTTTGAGATCTCGATCTACTGTGAGATCCCGTTCGGGGAATCCGTTCCCCAGCGACCAGTCATGCTACAGTGGATCCTCCTCTTACTTTTCCCTCAGCGAGGATGACCGACAAAAAAGCCGGACGAAGTTGGGATCCCGCGAGAGAAATTCCGAGCTGTCCAAGAAAAGGCAGAGCAGTTCGGAAAGCACACTCCCCTACGTTAAAGGTGTGAGCTCGAAGCCTAGAAGTGCAAGCAGATCCTCCATCGATTCCTCGACTGATAGTGAAAAATTGACTCAGTCCCAGGCTGTTGAAGAAAAAGGACAATTAAGATCTGAAAAAGTGACCCGGAAGCAAAATAAAAGAAATTCGGGTTGCAATCAGCGTGAAGAGAAATCTCGGTCTGGGCAGGACAGCAACCGTTCCAAACAAAAAGTTTTGAAAGACAAATCTGAGACTAGAAGTGGCCAGAAAGCCAAAACGAAAAACTATGCGAGCGATGAGTGGTTTTCTGAAGTAAATTCTGAAATAGAAGTAACCCAAAACGACAAAGAAAACTCGAGACTCTTGTCTGCAAAAGAGGAAGGCGAGGCCTCATCGGACTCCGATACGGATCCCTACCCACCCGCCAAACACAAGTGCAAATCTGACCCTGCCCCAGGTACATCAAAAGGGAACAAACATCCTTCCTCTTCAGAAACCGAGACCTCCGATTCCGATACAGATTCCAGGGACAAATCCTGGAAGCCGAAGCGAAGTTCCAAAAAATCCTTCCGAAAAGTCCATGTCAAAAAGGCAAAAGAAAAATCCAAAAGTAAAAAGGAGAAGAAACACAAGGCTGAAAAACGAAAAGAGACATTCCACTGGCAGCCTCCCTTAGAATTTGGAGACGAGGAGGAGGAGGAGGAGGAAGTCAGAAAATCTGGAATAAAAGAAGTGCAAGAGAAACATGCCAAAAAGGAAGCCAAAGACAAAAATAAAGAGCCGGATTCGAAAAGTGATAAAACGATCAAAGAACATGCGAAGGATGATCGGATGTCCCACAAAGAGCCCATCGTCTCAAAGAGAGGAACAGATCAGGCTGCGTCCACTAGCCAACTGAATAAACGCGGTGAGGAAAAAGCTGTTTCTTCAACTCATGTTCCCTATCCAACTAAAAATATATTTGTTTGCAAAAGTCCTACTGTAGCTCAGGAGATTAATAAAAACAAGCAGGTTGCCATACTGATAGACGATATGGAGATTTGTACCCCGGACCATGATTCGCCTCTAAAACTGGATCTGCAACTTTCTCCAGTAAGCCTAAAATTAAATTTCCAAGATATTAAAGCCAGCACAAGTTCCCAGGCGTCAGTTAGCACTGTAAACCAGAATGTAAGACAAGCCGCTGATGTTAAAGGACTGACTAGCGTCCAAGAAAGCAGACAGGAACGAGACAGGGAAAAACCGAAAGCTGCCACCAGCGTTGAAACAGCGCCGAAAGTGGAAGTTTCTGAAAATGCATCGAACAGTCTTGGGGACAACAAGTGGAAACCATTACAGGGCGCTGGGAACCTGCAGCTCGCAGGGCCCGCCAGCAATCCCTTTGAAATGAAAAACATGGCTTCCGGCTCTTCCGATCCCAAACCACCAGGTTTAAGGATCGAGATTAAAAGTAAAAACAAAATTAGGCCAGGCTCCCTGTTTGATGAAGTCAGAAAGACAGCGCGCCTGAATCGGAGACCCCGGAACCACGAGAGCTCGAGTGAAGAAGATTCTCCGACACGAGAGGACAGTGAGTCCAGAAGTCGGAGTCGCTCGTGCAGCAAGTCGGATGTTAAATCCAGGCATCGGACAAGATCGCTGTCTTACAGTCACTCGCGAAGTCAGTCGAGGAGCTCCAAGTACTCATATAGGTGAGTTAGTTCATTCATTCATGTAATTCCTGCCTTGATTATTTTTATAAATAGCTCAGCCATCAGAACTGCTGGAGCTGCTTCCAGGCAGCGAACATATCTAGCACAGCTTCCTCCTCCAATTTTCTCCACAGCAACATCCCTGTGAGGTGTGTTTGCCTGAGAGAATGTGGTAGGCCTAAGACTAGGACTTACTAGGACTAGAACTCACCGTCTCCTGGTGATTGGCCCACAGTCACCCAAACAGCTTTTGTGTTTAAGGTGGGACTAGAACATCTCTTGGTGATTGGCCCAAAGTTATCCCTCTGGCTTTCATGGCTAAAGCGAGACTGCAATTCACCATTTCCCAGTGACTGGCCTTCCAACCAGCCTTGGTGGCTTAAGTCAGGACTAGAACTCACACTCTTTTGGTGCTTGGCTTAAAGTCACCTAGTTGGCTTTCATGGCTAAGGCAGGACTCGAATTCATGGTCTATTATAATGTACTGTATTTTTCAGAGTATAAGACGCACCGGAGTATAAGATGCACCTTAATTTTGGGGCAGGAAAACAAGAAAAAAAGAATTTTGCCTCTGCCTATCAGCATCAGGATCACCGGCATCCTCACTTCCATTTGGATTTTGATAATGAGTAGCACAGATATTTTTATCAGTTTAAAACAAATCCTATCTATTTAACTGGACTGGGTGGGGTGGGGGATGATTTTCATGGGGGCAGAAATCTCAGGAGGTTAAGGAGAAGTCTGCTGCTATAGGGAGTGGGGATCTCCAGTCCTCGCACAAGTTGTGAATGCAGCCATCAGAACTGCTGGAGCTGCTTCCAGGCAGACCCTGGGAGAACTCGGAGCTCTCGGTGGCTAAAGGGGAAGAAGAAAACTCTGGGCAGGTTGAGAACACACACACACCTGTTGCTGGAAGAAAGGGAGAAGGGCTGCTTCTCCTGCAGTCTCCCCCACCCCCCACCTTCTCCTCCCAAACGGTCTTCATGCCCAGAGGGACTCCATCCACAGTCGAAGTTGGTTCCCCCCCCCCTTTACTCTCTTAAACTGGACTGCACTGAGCAGCTGGTGTGTGTGTGTGTGTGTGTGTGTGTGTGTGTGTGTGTGTGAAGGAGAAATGTCTCAGCTCCCCACAGCCACTTGGCATTTTGACCACCCAAAATGGATCAGTGCCGGCTGCTGCTTTCTCCCAGGATCATTTATCAACAAGTCAAAAAAGCAGTGCAGTTCAGTTTAAGAAATCAAGGGGCGGGAAACCAACTTCAACCTTCCAGCAACAGGAGAATGTGCTTTCTCAACGTGTCCAGAGTTTTCTTCTTCCCCTTTAGCCACCAAGAAGGAGGAGGGTGTGCAGCTCTGCAAATTGCACTGGAGAATCAGGGAGGAAAACGCTGGAAAATGCAATGCATGGAGGCAATGCTCTTGTAAAACGGGTGCTTCTGCGTGGAGAGGCATAAGGGAAGGTGCTTGCCGCCCGGTCTGCCCCTTCTCCAGACTACCCAGGTTGAGGGTGGTCAGCTTCTGCTCCTGACCTGGGAGACGGATCTGGCCAGGAGGGAAGAGAAAGTGAGACTGCAGAAAAGGAGGAGGAGGAGGGTGGGCGGCTTTGCAAATTGCTTCGGGGAATTGGGGAGGAGCATTGCCTCCATGCATTGCATTTTCTGGCATTTTCCTCCCCGATTCCCCGATGCAATTTGCACAGCTGCGCGCCCTCATAAAAACGCAGCAGTGGCAGTTTTCAGCTGGTTCCAAGCAGCACCCTAACTGTTTCCACCACCTATCTCCCAGCATGCAGAGACCAAAAATGCAATGCTCATTTTTGGCCATGTGAGGATCCCCACCGCCTGAAACCACCGGAAAATGCAAGGCACGGAGGCCGACAACCTCCCAAGGGTGGGGACCAGCGGGTGGGTAGGGCTACATTCGGAGTATAAGATGCACCCAGATTTTCACTCCCTTTTTGGGGGTAAAAAGGTGCATCTTATACTCTGAAAAATACGGTATTTTTAAAGGTGGTGTCTTTTTTTTCAGATACGTTTTTACCCCCAATTTGTTACACAGATCCCGCACTTACTCGAGAAGCCCAAGCAGAGGGTGGCACAGTGGTTGCTGCTCAAGAAGTCGAAGCAGATCTTACAACAGTTGCAGAAGTTATAGGTAAGTTGTCTTTCAAGGGAAAAGGGTTGGAGAAATTTATAGGAGCCCTAATGGTGCAAGTGGTTAGATTGCAGTATTGCAGGCAAACTCTGCCCACAATCAGGAGTTCGATCCTGACCAGCTCAAGGTTGATTCAGCCTTTCATCCTTCTGAGGTCGGTAAAATGAGGACCCAGATTGTTTGGGGGCAAGATGCTGACATTTGTAAACTGCTTAGAGAGAGCTCTAAAGCACTGTAAAGCAGTATATATGTCAAGGTAATAATTTACCTTGCTGACCAGCTGATGCAATGAGGGGAATGAGTCAGCAGGGTCTTTGGCTGTTATCCCTTTAAGAGCCTGTGTAATAAGAGGAGGCCCTTCTGGCGTGTTGGTTGGTTCGTTGAGTTTCTCCCCTGCTGTAATTGCTAAATCCATTTAGATACTGCTTATAGCACATGTATGTATAGTATTCCTATATTCCTATTGTGGATAAAAACCACTATTCGATACAAACCACTGTTGGCTGCACTAGTTCCTGGACTGATACACGTGGTAGACTTGTACACGCTGTGACAATATAAATCTAAGTGCTGTATGGGAAAGTTGAGAAAGCAGCACTGAACGATGCCGTAGTGAAATGCTTGTGTTTTGTGGACAACGTATGTGCAGTCACCAGGGATTGAGCTGAGCTGGGGAAGAATCTACATTGTTTAAGACTGGAGTGGGAATTTAAAAAAAGGGGAAAAAAATAGCAGTGGCAAACAACTTCCCAATTACAGGTAGTCCATGACTTATAACTATAATGGAGTCTGCCCATCACAGTTGTAAGTCGTGCATGGTCGTTAAGTATTGACAGTCTTAAAATCCATGTGACCGGCCCGATTTTTATGATCATTTTTGGTGGCACTTGTTAAGCAAATGCCACAGTCAAAGTGAACAAAATGTGGTTGTTCAGTGAACCGATAATTCATTATGGGCTGCTTTTAGCACTAGCACTTAGACTTATATACCGCTTCATAGTGCTTTTACAGCCCTCTCTAAGCGGTTTACAGAGTCAGCATATTTGCCCCCAACTATCTGGATCCTCATTTTACTGACCTCGGAAGGATGGAAGGCTGAGTCAACCTTGAACCTGGTGAGATTCCATCTGCCAAACTGTTGGCAGCTGGTGATTAGCAGAAGTAGGCTGCAGTATTGCACTCTAACCACTGTGCCACCGTGACTCTTTTGTTGAAAATCGCAAGTAAGTGTCACTTTTGGGCAAAAAAGCTATTGTAAAGCGAGGTCACATGACCATGGAACACTGCAGGCCAGTTGCCATGTGATCGTGTGGAGTAGTAGATTAGAACTTCAGAAGCAGGTCATAAGCATCCTCAGGGAGGTCTGTCATAATTTCAAATGGTCAGTAAGCGACCAGCCATAAGTGAAGGGCTACCTGTATTGGCCCCAAACCTTCATGACTGTGTCTCTGAAGCTCAGCTCACCTTGAAAGAGATACAGTTTTTTTACTTGCCGCCTAGCTTGCCTCAATTGCAGAGCCTCTCTCTCTATTTAGTGACCAGTTTCCTGTTAACAAGGGAAGAGTTTGAATTCTCGGATTTAAATACCTATATTTAAACGCTAGGAAAGTTGTCCTGCAAATAATTTTTAAAAATTCTATACTAACCTTTCTTCCCCCTTTGTTTTAATAGACGCACTTATAGTCGAAGCCTATCCAGAAGCAACTCTTACACTCACCGGAGTCGGTCAAGGTATATAATACGCATGAGGCCATTTTCATAAACACCTTCGTAAAATAATCTGTAAACCGGTTACTCTGACCATTGTTTTATAAACAATTACAGGTAGTTGAGTCCAAAATTTCTTGTTGCTAAGCGAGATGGTTGTGAAGTGAGTTTTGGCTTGCTTTACCACGTTCCTTTCCACTGCAGTTGTTCAGCGAATTACTGCAGTCGTTAAGTAAGGAATATGGTTCTTAAGTGAATACAAGTTTGCTTGTCAGAATTTTGCAAGAGGGGCTCAGGTGATCCTGGGGCAGTGCCACTGTAGTATATCCGTGCCAGTTGCCAAGCGTCCGAATTTTGATCTCGTGACCATGGGGATGCTGCAATGGTCATAAGACACTTTTTTTCAGTGCCGTTGTCACTTCAAACAGTTGTCAGTGTTCCTCCTTCAGGCCTGCCAACAGTGACATCAAACGAACGGTTGCAAATCATTATCTGTATCGAAGGATTTTTTTTCCCCAGGCAAGCATGGAAAAATGGAGGAAAAATAAAAATCTGCTTTAACAGTTAATGGAGAGAGGGTATATTTGAAGCTTACACAAGCCCTCTTTTTACATTCCTTCCTAATTTTAATATCCTAGGAATAATATGCAAATATCTAAGAATAATGCATGGATTCAGGTGTATAAGTAATCTTTGACTTACAACAGTTCACTTAGTGACCATTCTAAGTTAAAAATGACTTTATGTCTAGTTGTCTCACTTAATGACCATTGCAGGATCTCCGTGGTCACGTGATCAAATTTCAAACGCTTGACAGCCAATTCATATTTATGATAGTTGTGATCCCCTTTTGCTACCTTCTGACAAGCAAAGTCAATGGGGAAGCCAGGTTCACTTAACCATGATACTAACTTAACAACTGCAGTGGGTCACTTAACAACTGTGGCAAGAAAGGTCATTAAATGGGGCAAAGCTCTTGCTTATCAACAGAAATTTTATGCTCAGTGATGGTTGTAGGTCAAGGACTACCTGTTATTTCTAATTGTAAACACAATTATGGTTATAAAGAATAGATAGAACACAAAGTATAAAGCTCACAGCTGTTGCAATTTTCTAGGTCTCTTTTCTTCCAAGATTTGTCAGCATGAAAGATTGGCAATCTAAAAGCAGTTACTTTCACACAATTTTTGTTTTAATTACAAACAATGGAAGTCATTTTAAATCAAATAATCTGTTGTTTCTGGCTCCTTCACAAAAGCAGATCCTACACCTACGACAGTTACTATAGCCGGAGTCGCAGCCGTAGCAGAAGTAAAAGAAGTGACAGTTACCACCGGTCTCGTAGCTATGACCGACGTTCCAGGTAAATTTTTCCTAGTAGCTTGACTGTTATTGGAGCGGCTGGGAAACACTGCATACAAACTTTTATATTCCATTTTCAGATCTGTTGTGTATTTGCCAGCATTTTGCAAAAGTGGGGAAAGTTTAGAGAGCTTCTAGACCAGTGATTCTTAAACACTTTTGCTCTCAGGATCCCTGCTCTCCTTTAAATATCATGGACGTCTCCAAAGGAGCTTTCACTTGCCATGTTAAAAATTAATATTTAAAAAAATTGAATCCCACCTTTATTTTCTGCCTGACACCGAGTCGCACCACCAGCCAGATGTTTAGACTGGAACTGGCATTTTTGTCAACCTTCACAAGATTGTAAGCTGTGCCCAAGATAAGCTGCCTTTTGCAATTGACTGATGCGGATTTTATCAATGCCAATGCCAATGGGGTTGCAATGCCAACAGGAATGCTCCTGTTATTATGCTAGGTCGCACAGACATCCACATGTTTAGACTCGAATTGGCAGTTTTTCAAGGTCGTACAACAGGTTGTTTTTTGAAGGCATTTAAGATCTCGTCAAAGGATGTTAGCTGTTCCAACTAAAACTATTTTGAAATTGACTGATGGGGATTGTGTCAATGCCGATGGGGTTGAAGGGCTGCTCCAGTTGTTTTGGAGTTGCAGCCAAGGAGCCTATCACTATTGAGACTATCTTTGCTTTCCTTTGCCACAGTCGTTCTACTTCTATTTGCAGATCTTTGTATTTTGTTATCTTCTCTAGTTCTTTCTCTTCTCTTCTGCTGTCTCCAGGCGTTGCCACATCCGCTATCCAGACTTTTTTTGCCTTTCGTAATCAACCCTTGTTAAATCTGCGGTGTTATGTGGCAGTAGCCTGTGTTTGAATTCGAAAATCGCCAAACCCTTTAGCTTTTTTGTTTTCTGTCACTTTGTATATTATGGTTAATCACACAATCAGCCAGATGTTTAGACTGGATTTGTGATTTTTGTTACCTCTGGAGTCTTTCCCTCAGGACCTGGAAGAGACAGATGTGGGTGTTTGATGGGGTTAAAGGTCTCTTCACAGGATGTCAGCCGTTTCAAGTCAAGCTGCCTTCTGCAATTGACTGATGGGGATCTTGTCAATGCCGATGGGGTTCAAGGAATAACTAGCCACAAAATGGAAGAAATATTAGAACATCACTATCTCAGACAGAACTCTTGGCTATAAATCCTGCAAATTTGCGAGCCGAAGGAGGGATAATTGCGCAAACTTGTTTCATGACACGATTGTACCAGCTTAACAAGCCATATTTGAGGAGGGGGTTCCGAAGAGACAAATGATAGAAGACACCCCAGAAAAATTTCCTTAGTTTTTATCTTCAGGTTGTGGAAAAGTCTCCACAAGTAATCCTCGATTTACGACCCCAATTGAGCCCAAAATTTCTATTCTTAAGTGAAACACTTCTTAAGTGAATTTTGCCCCATTTTGCAACCTTTTTTGCCACAGTTAAGTGAATCACTGCAGTTGTTCAGTTAGTAACACGGTTGAAGTGAATCCAGCTTCCCTATTGACTTTGCTTGTCTGAAGGTTGCAAAAGGGGATCATGTGACTCCAGGGCACTGCAGATGTTATAAATACGGGTCAGTTGCCATGCTGTCAAGCCTTGATCATGTGACCAAGGGGATGCTGCAACGGTCGTTAAGTGTGAAAAATGGTCCTAAGTCATTTTTTTCAGTGCCCTTGTAACTTTGGTCACTAAATGAACTGTTGTAGGTCGAGGACTAACTGTATTTAAAGTGGAAGTGAGCGCCTGGTGTGCTATATTGATGTATATTTTGTCTTTCCTTGTAGATCTTACGGGTCCGACAGCGAAAGTGACCGCAGCTATTCCAATTGCCGAAGTCCCAGCGAAAGCAGCAGATACAGCTGAGATCCTACGGTTGACCATAGCAATTATGCATAAGAGAAAGTTTTTATGTCCATAGCTTGGATCAACGTTTTGTTTTTCTTTTTCTTCTCAGTGTCTAGGTGAAAGTAACTGCCGCCAACAGAAGTGGAGCCTTATTTAAACTCAGCACAACCTTATTTTTTGTACACTCTGCTATGGCAATCATTTTGTGTTGCCCAGAGTTTCGTTTCAAACTAGATGATACAGTTGACGTGCAGTCGAATTTTCAATTAAACCTCTTAAGTTGTTTCTCCGAAGGAAATTCGCTTGATAACCATGAAACTGTGAAGATTCGTATTATAGGAATATCACCTGCGGTCTACCTACTTCACACATTGCCCTTTCATGCTGAACTAATGGTTCACTGATACCTTGACACACCAATAACGTTGACACTACAGATCCAGGAAGATCTTGGATCTGTGGTGTTCAGGAAGAATCCCGGAAGATCCTGGCTAAACGGTCATTCACCACCAGAGTTATGAATTCTGGGAGTTAAATTCATCGCTTGCCTGGAAAATGTGTATATTTGGATCCCATGAGTTAAAAGCTAGTTACTATCCTGTTTCTTGATCAGTTTTCCCTAATGCTCCCTTGCAGACGTTATCCAGGTGCGGATAGCTAACTTTGAAGTTTGAACTCCAAGTGATGCTTAGACCACACTTGAGTCTCCGTTCTCTTTCGAGTGAAGAAGCAAGAACCATGTTCTCCTTGCCTCTGTTGCGTCCTCCCATGGTCTTCTGATTTTCATCATGTCTGAACCTGCCAGCAGTCTAATTTTCTACTATCTCTTGTCAGATTTGCAAGTCTGTGGATGAGCATCGGCAAAGATAGCAAGCTGTAAATTTATTTCAGAAAACTAACTTTCAGAAGCAATGGAATTCTGTTCTTCAGTTTGAATTCAGCAGACAAAAATCCATTTTGAAATCGAAATGTCAGGATATACACAAGTTTTCGTATCGGATAGTTAACTTTTCTTTTTTTAAAAAAAATGGCCGAAATAACACACTTTATTATTTAGTGGTCCAGGCAAACGTCGATGCTTTATCTGTTAATGTCGGTCCTGAATTTGTTAAAATTTCTACGACTCCGATATGCTGCATATTTCATAACGGGGTGCCGCAGAGCATTTTCTTTGGGAACTGCTTCAGTCCCCAAATTTGTGACTTGAATATGAGTTTGCCATTTTGAATTCAAGACTTTTCCTCTCGCAAATTTTCAAAGCAGCCCATTTCATTGTCAGAAGAGTTTGAAGGATTTCCTACACTCCTCGTTTCATCAGTTTAAATAATTTTTTTGTTAGGAAATGAAATGTACTGTTGAAATGATTTTTCCTCCTTCCTTAAATGCAATTAAAAATAGGAATATTTAAGTATCAGTTGTTGATTTTTAGATACGAATTGCCTGATCTTCATTTAAAAAGCAATTGTCCTGTGGGTAAGAATTTTTAACAGGTAGTGCTTGACTTGCAATCATTTGTATAGTGTCAGCTCAGTGTTAACGGCAAGCACTGAAAAAAAGTGACTTGCAACTGTTTCTCACACTTAATGACTCTTGTGGTTTCCCCGTGATCAGATGATCAAAATTTGCATACTTGGCAACTGGCTCATAGTTAGGAGTGGTTGCAGTGTCCTCAGAGTCACGTGATCCTATTATTGTGACCTGGCAAGCAAAGTCACTCAACAACCGTGTTACTCACTTAACAACCATAGCAATTCACTTAGCATCTGTGGCAAGAAAGGTCGCAAAATGGGGCAAAACACACTTGACAACTGTCTCACTTAGCAGAGGAAATGTTGGCCTCGATTGTCGTCGTAAGTCAAGGGCTACCTATGTTCCTAAAACACACATCCTGTAGCTGTGGAGAAAAGCGACAATTTTTTTTTATACTGAATGCCTAATCAGGGTTTTAATTTCAATGCTTGAATGGCGAGCCTTCAAGAAATCCGAGGCCTACAGGTCTGTCTGAAAAACCACATGGAAAAAGGCCCCCCAAAGGTGGGGGGGGCATGTCCCAGGAGCCCATCTTAAGGGACTTTGCACATTTTTGTTTTTATTTCATTCAAGGTTGTTAACTTCTTACACAGCACAGGAAGTCCTCATCCCACCCCATGGCAGCAACTATACAATCAAACCAGCCACTGGATCAGGTCCATAGCAATTTGGGTTACCCAGGCCTACTGATAGAAACCACCTTTTTAGGGCCTTTCACAAAAGCCACAGGGTGGGGTTGGAAGCGACAATCGGAATAACAGAACAGCAGAGTTGGAAGGGACCTTGGGAGGTCATCTACTCCAACCTGCTGCTCAAGAAGGAGAGCCTACACATTCCGGACAGATGGCTGTCCAGTCTCTTTTTATAAAAAAACCTTCACTGATGGAGCGCCCACAATTTTTGGAGGGAAGCCATTCCACTGGTTAATTGTCCTCACAGTCAGGAAATTCCTCCTTAGTTCTAGGTTGCTTCTCTCCTTGATTAGTTTCCATCCATTATTCCTTGTCCTGTCTTCAGGTGCTTTGGGGAATAGGTTGAACCCCCCCATCCTCTTCCTTGGGGGCAGGGGGACAATGGTCCATAGAAAATAGGCCGCCACCAAGAGGGCCCTTTCATGTGGGATAGGCAACCCTGATAGGTGGGATCTGTAACATGCCTAGCTTTCCCATCCTGGTGGAGGGGATGAATGTAACAAGGGATAGGTGGTTCTTCACATAACCTGGTTCCCCAGCCTAACCCATTGCAGCAAATTCAGACCGACTTGATGGATATTAACTAAGCTGGCCTAGATGCAAGTTTATCTGAAGGTCTAAAACTCAAGGACTGCTGCTGAAGTTCTTTTTAAGAACTTCAATCTTCAGAATTTCCCTGTGGTCCTTTTAAAAGGTGGTCTTGGTAGCCACTATATTGCGAGCCCATCAAACCACCTAAGTCAGGCATTCCGTTTTTGTTTTGTTTTTTAATTTGATTTATATGCCGCCCTTCTCCGGAGACTCAGGGCAGCTTACAATGCGCTAAGCAATAGCCTTCATACTTTTGTATATTTATACAAAGTCAGCTTATTGCCCCCACAAACCGGGTCCTCGTTTTACCCACCTTAGAAAGGATGGAAGGCTGAGTCAACCTTGAGCCTGGTGAGATTCGAACCTGCAATAATTGCAGGCAGCTAGTGTTAATAACAGGGGGCTTTAGACCACTGTACTACCAAGGCTCTGTTTTGAACCCTGGCAGTCCTGAGGCTATGATGGTGCAGTACGTTTTACGTGGGCTCCAAAGATGGCTAGTGTGGTTGTGCTCACAGCAAGTGGTGCAATGCATCCCGGGCTCCCTCCACCCCACACACCCCCTTCAACTGAGGTACTGAGGTTCAAACCCTCCAGGCGCCTGTTCTTTCCAGGAAAACGTGACCCCCCCATCCGGAGCCCCCCATGTCCTCCCGCTTCATGAACTTGCTTGGATTCATTTTCTGCACAGGGAAGCAGGAGGCCCTGTTTGGTGTCGTGGTTAAGGTGCTGACCCAGAAACCGGGAGACAGGGAGTTATAGTTCCATCTTAGGCACAAAAGCGAGGCTGGGTGACTTGGCCAATCACAGGAGACAACTAGTTCTAATCCTGCCTTTGGCACGAAAGCCAGCTGGTTGACTTTGGGCCAATCACCGGGACGCTGTGAGTTCTAGTTCCACCTTAGGTAAGGACAGTTTTCTGGGTGGCTTTGGGCCAATCCCTCTCTTAGCCCACTCCACCTATCAGGATCATTGTTTTTTTGGGGGGTGGGGGGAAGGTAAAGTAGAAGGAAGGAAGTGGCTCATTGCTTATAAAGCAATTAAGGCAGAATAATAAATAATAAAAACAAAAAACAAACCAACCCAGTTCTGCTTATTAGACCAGGGGTCTCCAACCTTGGCCACTTTTAAGCCTGGAGGACTTCCAACTCCCAGAATTCCCCAGCCAGCTTTGCTGGGGAATTCTTCGCTGGGGCATTCTGGGAGTTGAAGTCCTCCAAACTTAAAGTGGCCAAGGTTGGATTTGCTGGGGAATTCTGGGAGTTGAAGTCCTCCAAGTTTAAAGTGGCCAAGGTTGGATTTGCTGGGGAATTCTGGGAGTTGTAGTCCTCCAGGCTTAAAGTGGCCAGGGTTGGATTTGCTGGGGCATTCTGGGAGTTGAAGTCCTCCAAGTTTAAAGTGGCCAGGGTTGGATTTGCTGGGGAATTCTGGGAGTTGAAGTCCTCCAGGCTTAAAGTGGCCAAGGTTGGATTTGCTGGGGCATTCTGGGAGTTGAAGCCCTCCACGCTTAAAGTGACCCAGGTTGGGAGACCCCTTTTTACACGGCAAATAAATCAAATCTCTTTTATCTGCAGCGCTAGCAAAGCGTGCCAACCCTGCCGCGCAGGCGCATTAAGGCCAAGCGAAGCCAAACGCCTCCGTCAACCCGCCTGGAACGCTGGGTAGGCGCTTGCTGGGGAGGTGGGAGGGGGAGGAGGACAGAAAGGGGCGGGGACAGAGGAGAGGGAGGCGGAGCATCAACCGGGGAACCTTTGCAAAGCGCCGAGCATCGGCCGCTGCAGAGGAGAAGGAGGAGGAAGAAGAGGGAGGAGGAGGGGGGGGGGGCTTGCCAGCCAGAGAAGCAATATATATACACCCCTCTTTAGACGGAACAAGCCAGAAGATTCCCTCCTCTCTCCCCCCCACCCCACCCCAAATCCACCTCCCTCGCTCCACCCCTGGATCTTTTGATGGAGAGCGCAACCCCACCGCGAGCAGAGGAGCAGCGGGGCTCCCTGGATCGGGCAGCCCGGCAGCAAAATGGTAGAGCGCCCCCCCTCCCCCCCCCAAATCTTGCTTCGTCTTTTTTTTTTTAAATTCCCAGGACGGGGGAGGGGCTGGCAGGCTAAGGCCAACGGGGATATATGGGGAGTGGGGGTGGTGGTGGGGGGAGAGAGAGAGAGGAAGGGAGGGTCGGAAGTTGCTTTGCAACGCAACGCCTCTTGCAAATGCAATTTATGCTGCGGTGCAGTTTACATTGCAATTTGCAAGGCTGCTTTTGCAACGCCTTCGTCCTCTCTCCTCCTGCCTTTTTCCTTCCTTCCTTCCTTCCTGATTTCCTTTTCTCCTTCCTTCCTTCCTTCCTCCCTTCGTCCGACCTTCCTTCCTTCTGATCCTTCCGACGTCCGGGTTTTGTCCTGCACCATGCACACGTTGCAATCAAAAGGCGGGGGTGGAGGTGGAGAGGGAGGGGGGGAGGAAAATAAAGACAGGAGCGGGTAGGAGGAGAAGAGGATCCTGAATTTGCACGCCTCCTGGGGTTCAGTCCTTGCTCCCTTGCCTTTTTCCCCCCTTTTTTTTGCAAAGGAGGGGAGGGGGACGGCCCAGGAGATGCCCACCATCCCCCCCCTCCCTCCCTCTTGGCCAGATCGTGGCTTGCAAAGAGTTAACCTCCCTCTCTCCTTCCCCTAGCTAGACCCGATCCCGTTGCGACAAATGAGCTCACCCAGACAAGTTGGCTCGCGCTGTAATTTCTTCCCTTCTGTTTCGCCCTCCCCGCCTCAAACCCTCCAGGTTTTAAGGACTTAATCCGCTTCTTTGCAGGCCTGAGTGACAGTTGCAATTCGGTGCATTTAAGGTCCTTCCAAGCAGCTTGACAACTCTGTGTGTGTGTGTGTGTGTGTGTGTGTGTGTGTGTTGAGCTACACAAACAGGGTTGGGGGGGAGTGGGAGTTGGAAAAAGAACCGGTGACAGCTTTGCAATAGAAACCTGCTTTGATTTGACACCCCCAACTCTCTTCCCTCCCCCCCCCCCACTCAATTCTGTCACTTATTTTTTAGGGGGGTGAAGTCACGTGGTCTGCTTAAGTTTGCGTGTTGTTGGATTTTTTAAAAAAAATATTGGGGGTTGGGGAAAGTAGGATGACCCTCTCCTTTGAAAGACCACATGACAAAATCCACCCCCCTCTATTGTTTTTTTTTGGGGGGGGTTGTTTTTTGTTTTTACAGTGCTTATGCAGCAGCTGGGCAAATAGGTCAGCTCCTACCTGCAAATGCCCAAGGAGTGTAACGCAATCCTAGCGGTGAAATTTGTTTTTAGAGAGGTGCTGGACTTCAACTCCTATCATCCTTAGTCATAATGCAGAGTATTGGTATGTGTCTTGTGGGGAGTCAGGGGCTGGCGATTGCAAATGCCCCCAAGAGAGAGATTAGAAGGACCCCTGTCTTCTGGGCTTTGTCAGAGATTTATTTACAAAATTCTTCATTGGTTCATTATCGGAGGTGATATGCAGGTACGACCAAGTAGGAGTCTAGTTCAAAGGATAGATAGACAGGCAGGCAGACAGACAGATGGATGATAGATAGATGGATGGATGAGAGGGAGGGAGGGAGGGATGACAGACTGGTAAATATGGTAGATAGATGATGGACAGGTAAATAGATAGGATAGATAGATGTAGATAGATAAGTGAATATAGATAATTAATGAAGGTAGATGACAGATCAATAAGACAATATAGTTAACAAAGATTCATGATTGATAATAGATCAATAAGAATCTAGATAATGATGGGTGGATGGAGATAGATGACAGAAGGATAGATAACACAATATAGATAATTAAGATAGACGACAGGTCACTAAAGCAATATAGTTAACAAAGGTAGATGATCGATAATAGATTAATAAGAAGATGGACAGTCAGACAGACAGATATAGTCCTTGACTTAACAACCATTGATTTAGCGACAGGTTATCTTCGAGACCGCCTTCTACCGCATAGCTCCCAGCGACCGGTAAGATCCCACAGAGTTGATCTCCTCCGGGTCCCGTCAGCTAAACAATGCCGGCTGGCGGGACCGCGTGGGAGGGCCTTCTCTGTGGCTGCCCCGGCTCTCTTGAACCAGTTACCTCCTGAGATCCGAAGTACCCCCACCCTATTGGCCTTCCAAAAAGCAGTGAAGACCTGGCTTTTCCAGCAGGCCTGGGGCCATTGATCTCGCTGTTACGATCTGGTGAGATCCGGCCATAAATGGTGTGCATGGGCTTTTAATTGTTTTTAATGTTTTAATTTTTAATGTTTTTATATATGGTTTTTAAATGCAATATAAGCCTTCGGAGAAAGGCGGCATACAAGTTGAACAAATAAATAAATAAAATAAATTGCATTTAGTGACCGCTGCATCCCCATGATCACATGATCAAAATTAGGATGCTTGGCAACCAATACATATTTATGACGCTTGCAGTGTCCCGGGGTCATGCTATCACCTTATGTGACCTTCTAACAAGCAAAGTCAGTGGGGAAGCCATGTTCCCTGAACAACTTTGTTACTAACAACTGCAGTGGTTCACTTAACAACTCTGTAAATGGGGGCGGGGTGGGATTATTTGGAGAATAATCTGTCCAAACTTTTGAGTTTTGGATGGTCGGGTTGTTCCTTTAATGTACAACTCATCTTCCCACTGATAGCTGGTGTCTCCCAGTGTCACCCCAAACACAATAGAGGTTTGTTCTGTCTTTAGCAGCCGTGAGGAATAGAATGCGTGTGTGTGTCTGTGTGTGTTTGTGTAAATATACAATAGATCAGCAAAGGAGCAAATTCGCTTGCAGGCATTACAGCCTGGAAACCTCCGTGTTGACAATTTTACAGGTAGTCCTTGAGTTACGACCACAATTGAGAAAGTTGTTAAGTGAGTTTTGGGCCGTTTTATGACCTTTTCTTGCCACAGTTATTAAATGAAACGCTGCAGCTGTTCCGTTAGCAACACGGTTGTTCAGTGAGTCTGGCTTTCCTGTTGACTTTGCTTGGCCGACGGTCACAGAAAATGATCACGTAACCCCAAGATGTTGCAACCGTCCAGTGGTGAAATCTAAAATTTGTTACTACCGGTTCTGTGGGCGTGGCTGGTGAGGGGGGGGGGG
>WNWU01013585.1:3295123-3305900 GCA_012654045.1 Ptyas mucosa
AGTCACGCGATCATCAGAGGCTTTTTTTTTTACTTTTAAAAGCATTTTTTTCGGCCGAAGAGGTTGTAGAAAAAATGCTTTTAAAAGTAAAAAAAAAAGCCTCTGATGATTGTGCGGCTCAGCTGGGCATGGGGGGGCAGGGATTTTTGCTACTGGTTCTCTGAACCACCTGCCTCCATTGCTACCGGATCAGGCGATCCGGTCCAAACCGGGAGCATTTCACCCCTGCAACAGTCATAAATATGAACCAGTTGCGAAGCGGCTGAATTCTGATCACGTAACTCTGGGGATGCTTCAACGGTCGTAAGTGTGAAAAACGGTACTCGGTCACTGTTTTCAGTGCCCATGTTACTACAAAAGCTTTTGTCCAGATGTGGTATGCTGTGATGCATTTTCCCTCCCAAATGCAGCTGCTTTGACACTATTCCACCTCATTCTTGGGCACCATGGAGAACCTGCCTGCCATTATGATAGGCAGTGGCCCCTCCCCTGGCTTCTGGAAGTTTAGGACTACAACTCCTATCTTCCTTGACCAGGTCCGGTGGATTACAGACCAAAACCTCCCAAACAGCAAAAAAGCAGAACCAGAAAATTTTCGTAGTTCCACATTCTGTTGGATCGATGTGAAAGTAAAAAAGATAAGTCATTGTGTTGACCTAAGATAGTGTTTCTCAAACTCAGCAACCTTAAAATGGGTGGACTTCAGTTCCCAGAATCCCCCATCCCCCATGAACAGAACAGAATAACAGAGTTGGAAGGGACCTTGGAGGTCTTCTAGTCCAACCCCCTGCTTAGGCAGGAAACCCTACACCGCTTCAGACAAATGGTTATCCAATCTCTTAAAAACTTCCAGTGTTGGAGAATTCACATCTTCTGGAGGCAAGTTGTTCCACTGATAAATTGTTCTAGCTGTCAGGACATTTCTCCTTAGTTCTAGGTTGCTTCTCTCCTTGATTAGTTTCCACCCATTGCTTCTTGTCCTGCCCTCAGGTGCTTTGGAAAATAGTTTGACTCCCTCTTCTTTGGGGCAGCCCCTGAGATATTGGAAGACTGCTATCATGTCTTCCCTAGTCCTCCTTTTTCATTAAACTAGACATACCCAGTTCCTGCAACCATTCTCCATCTGTTTTCAGCTTCCAGTCCCCTAATCCTCTTTGTTGCTCTTCTCTGCACTCTTCCTAGAGTCTCAACATCTTTTTTACATCGTGGCGACCACAACTGGATGCAGGATTCCAAGTGTGGCCTTCCCAAGGCCTTATAAACTGGTCTTAACACTTCACATGATCTTGATTCTATCCCTCTGTTGAAGCAACCTAGAACTGTGTTGGCTGCTGCACACGGCTGGCTCATATTTAAATGGTTGTCCACTAGGACTCCAAGATCCCTCTCACAGATACTACTATTGAGCAAGGTACCACATATACTAATGATAGTGAACCTTTTCGGCACCGAGTGCCAGAAATGGCACGCACATGCTCATCAGGGCTGCGCTCCTGAAAAGCCGAACTTCAGGGTTCTAGTGCAAATGTGCACCTAATGATCAGCTGGCTAGCGCACATCCGCAGTGTTTTGGCACTGCCACATGTGCAAAGGGATTGTGCTCCGGAAAAGGTGAACTTCCGGGTTCTGGCACGCATGCACACCCATTAATCAGCTGGCCAGCGCGCATAGGCACACCGGTTTTCAGCATTGCCGTGCGTGCGAAGGACAGCTGATCTTCGCGCACACATGCGCGCCTGAAACCTGGTAGTGGTCATTACCCTATTTTTGGGAGTATAAGACGCACCAGTGTATAAGATGCACCAAGATTTCGAAAAGGTAAGCAAGAAAAAAAAAGGCCTCCCAAAGTTTCTGCGCACCCTGTTTTTGCGAAAAATGGGCTTCAGAGGGCTTCAGGAGTAATAAGTTATACTCCAAAAAGTACGGTAAGCAATGCCACGGTCAAAACTTCGAAACTAGACCATAGGCCCCATTTCTGGTTCCGTCATAACTTGGAACAGCTGGTAAGTGATCGTTTGTAATTCAAGGACTGCCTATAGCTGTTTTTAGCGATAAACTGAATTTAATTTTGCGGCTCTGTCCTGCTGCATTCCCTCCCTTAATTGAGAATCCAACGCCTCTTTCCAAAGGATGGAATCTTCTCCGTGAAAAATTGCTGGAAATTTGCTACAGTTTGTCCTCGACTTACAACCATTTTGTTTAGTGACCGTTCGAAGTTGCAACAGCACTGGAAAAAAGTGACATGACGGTTTTTCACACTTAAAATCGTTGCAGCCTCCTCGTGGTCAAAATTCGGACACCTGGCACAACTGACTCATATTTATGATGGTTTCAGCATCCTGGGGTCACGTGATCCCCTTTTGCGACTTTCTGAGAAGTAGGAAGCCAGATTCACTTAACAACCGTGTAAGTAACTTAACGACTACACTAACTCACTTAACAGCTGTGGCAGGAAAGGTGGTAAAATGGGGCAAGACTCACTTAACAACTGTCTGATGTAGAAATGGAAATTTTGGGTGCTCCGTTGTGGTCATACTTTGAGGACTAACCGTACTTCGTTACTAAATCCAGTTTGAATGCAGTTTCAGCACGTTTTTCAAATGTGAATATTGTGATCACAGCGCTGGGATCTCCTCTTCCTGTTTCCTCATTTAAAACACTCCCCCAAACTCACTGAAAACAAATTAAAAATGTTGCACCCACCTTTTGCAAAAATGGCCTATATATATATATATATAAAACATCTTCAGTTATATAGAAAAGGGAAATACGTTGGCTTCAATTCCCAGAATTCCCCAGCCACCCTAGGCATGATGGAGAAATCTGGGAGTTGAAGTCCGCATATCTAAAAGATTCTTCCAGGCTGAAAAATTGCATAGTTGCCCAATCAGGTAAGTGCATTTTTTTCCATACTACATTTTAGGTTTAGCTGCTTGATCGTACTAGAGTATAATGGAACCATTTGCAGGCTTGGGGGTTGGATAGATGACCTCCAGGGTTCCTCTTGACTACATCGTGCTGGTGGTCCTTCTCGCATCTGGGCGGAGGTGCTGTGTCATTTTTATGGACTGCATGAATTAATACTTTAGATACGGCTCCTTAATTCAAAATTATGATTGAGATCAACTTAATAACTTTGGATAAGGGATAATGAGTACAGGTAGTCCTTGACTTACAACGTTTCATTTAGCGGCAGCTCAAAGTTACAACGGCATTGAAAAGGGTGATTTATGACCATTTTTCACCCTTGCAACCATTGCAGCATCCCCCCCATGGGTCATGTGATCAAAATTCAGACGCTGAGCAACTGACTCGTATTTACGACGGTTGCAGTGTCCCAGGGTGGTATGATCCACTTTTGCGACCTTCCGACAAGCAAAGTTAAGGGGGAAGCCCGATTCACTTAACAACCGTGTGATTAGCTGAGCGAATCCAGCAATTCACTTAACCCCTGTGGCCAGAAAGGTCATAAAATGGGGAAAAACTCAACTGTGTTACTTAACAACGAAGATTTTGAACTCAAAATCTTGGTTGTAAGTTGAGGACCATCTATAAGCCGAGAACTATCTATACCTGATATTAATCTTTTCCTGGAAACTGGCAATGAACATCGCAGATCCTGATCGCGTGACTGGAACGTGAGGTCTGGTCGTAAAGCAGATCCTGATATTCGGCCACAGGACTGCAGGACGGGGGTTACTTCAGATGGTTGTAAAAGAACTGGCTGTAAATCAGGAACTGCCTTTATTCTGAGTGTCTCCTTCACAATCACAGCCCAATGAATGGGCCTTTTCAGGCCATCTCTTGCTTTTGATCAGCGGGTTGGACTAGATGATCTCCAGGATTCTTTCCAGTCCTAGGATTCAGTGGTGCTTTTATCCATTTGGGAGAGCATCCTAAAAGTGAGCTTCCACCTTTGTTTTCAGAGGGAGGGAGGGAGGGAGAAAGGAAAGAGGGGAAGGAAGGAAGGAAAAAGAGATCCCATAGTCCAATGAGAGTTTCTGCTTTTTTCCACAACCACAGTTGTTCTGGTGGCTTTCTACCCAGATTCAAAACAAAACAAAACAAAACACAGTTTTGTAGAAACTTTGCATTTCAGATCTTCCTACTTGCATCTCCTTGCAAGTTTCGACCAAGCTGACATTCCTAGCATAGCTGCACAACAAGCCAGTGGGAGTTTTGTTATTTGTCTAAAGTTGAAAACCTCCAAAATGGACAGCATGCTTTGCTATATGGGCCATGAGATCTTCTTTCTTTCCTTCCTTCCCTCCCTCCATTCTCCCTTTCTCTCTCTCTCGGTCAATCTTTCTTTTTCCTTCCCTCCCTCCCTCCTTCCTCCCTCCCTCCCTCCCCCTCTCTCTCCTTTTTCTGTCACTATCAATCTACTCCTTCCTTCCTTTCCTCCCCCCTCCCTTCCTCCCTCCCTCCCTCTTTCCCTTTTTCCCTTTCTCTTTCTCTCTCAATCCTTTCTCCTTCCTTCCGTCCATCCTTCCCCCTCTCTCTTTCCCTCTCCCTCTCTCTGTGTATATCTTTCTTTCTTATTCCTTCCTTCCCTCCCTCTCTCCCTCCTCCCTCCCTCCCTTCCCCTCTCTCCCTTTTTCTGTCACTCTATCAATCTTCTCCTTCCTTCCTTTCCTCCCCCCTCCCTTCCTTCCCTCCCTCTCTTTCCCTTTTTCCCCTTCTCTTTCTCTCTCAATCTTCCTTTCTCCTTCCTTCCGTCCATCCCTCCCCCTCTCTCTTTCCCTCTCCCTCTCTCTCTGTCAATCTTTTTTTCTTATTCCTTCCTTTCCTTCCTCCCTCCCTCCTTCCTTCTCTCCCTCCTTCCTTCCCCTCTCCCTCCCCCTCTCTCTTTCTCTCTCAATCTTCCTTCCTCCTCCTTCCCCCCTCTCTTTCCCTCTCTCCCTTCCTCTGTCTCTCTGTCAATCTTCCTTTCTCCTTCCTTCCCTCCCTCCCCCTCTCTCTTTCCCTCTCCCTCACTCTCTCCCTGTCAATCTTTCTTTTTCCTTCCTTCCTTCCTTCCTTCCTTCCTTCCTTCCTTCCTTCCTCTCTCATTCTTCCTCTCTCCTTTTTTCTTTCTTTCCTTCCTCACTTACTTTATTCTTTTCTCCTTCGTTCCTTCCCTCTTTCCTTCCCCAAATTTCTGTTGCTCAGCAAGACTGTTGTTAAGTAAGTTTGGCTCTGTTTTACGACCTTTCTTGGCATACTTGTCAAGTTAATCCCTCCAGTTTTTAAGCTAATCACACAGTTGTTCAGTGGCATCTGGCTTCCCCATTGACTGAGGACTGCTGTAAGTTGAGGACTATCTGTCATTAGCTTTATTTTTTATATCTTTAACATTAGTCCCTTTTTCACATTTTATGCCATCTGCTGTCCTCTCTTGTGCAATTAATGGCTTTGCTTGCATAATGCGTGTTGGCAGCCATTTATGTTTTCAACAGATGTCTTTCACAGTTCCCTTCCCCACCAAAAATTCCAAAAAGATTTAACAATTCTATTTGTTCAATCCAAGGCCCTAAAGTTTTCCTGGTTTTTTTCAGCCAACCCACAAAGCCTCGGCTTCGAAAACAAATCAGAAAATTTAAAGGGGGGATGAGGGGGATAGAGAGCCAAACAAATATTTCCAAAAAAACCCCAGAAATGAAACAAGGAATAATACACCTCTGTGGAAAGAGAAATGAAATCAGGAATAAATATCTGCAAAAGAGAGAGAGAGAAAGGAAAGACAGAGATCAGAAGTAAATTTTTCAGAAAGAGAAACCGGAAATATATTTTTGCAAGGCGATCAGAAATACATGTTTGCAAAAGAGAAATGAAATCAGGAAAAAAAAGGGAAATTGGAAATAGAGATCAGAAATAATTTTTTTGCAAAAAGAAAAATGAAATCAGAAGTAAATACAGGCAAAAGGATCCTTTTTGGTGCCGTATTTATGACGGCTGAAGTGTCCTGGGGCCACGTGATTTCCTTTTGCGACCATCTGACAAGCAAAGTCAATGGGGAAGCCAGATTCACTTAACAACCGTGTGACTGACTTAATGACTGCAGTGATTCTTTTAACAACTGTGGCAAGTAATGTCATAAAATGGGGCAAAACTCACTTAACAACTGCCCCGCTTATCAACAGAAATTTGGAGCTCAGTTGGGGTCATAAGTCGAGAACTAACTGAAATAAGATTAGAAAATGGCTCAGCTGGTGTTTCTCAGTTTTGGCTGTTCCAAGATGGGTGCCCAAATTATAACCACTTGAGCATGGGGATTCCTGCGACAATCGTAAGTGAAGTCAACATTTTTTCAGTGCCATTGCAACTTTGAATGGTTGTAAGTTGAGGACTACCTGCAGATGGAGACTTGGGCATTGGTTACTAAGCAGCATCTGACTTTGGGTGGGCTCGACTGTTTCCAAGGAGGGTTGGGATGATCTCCAATTGTGCTTTAACTTGTTTTCTTCCTTTCCTTCCTTCCTTCCTTCCTCCCTCCCTCCCTCCAACCATCTTTCTTTTTTCCCTTCTGTTTCTATTCCTTCTTCCCTCCCATTCTCCCTCCCTTCCTCCCTCTTCTCTTTCTCATTCCCTCCTCCTTCCTTCTTTCCTTCCTTCCTTCTTTCCTTCCTTCCTTCCATCTTCCCTCCCTCCCTTATTTGCTTCGTCCTCTCCATCATCCCTTCCTTCCCTTTCTCCTTCCTTCCCTCCTTCCCTTTCCCTCCTTCCTTCCCCATCCTCCTTCTCTTTTTCCTCTCTCCCATCCTCTTTCATTCTTTTTCTCCCCTCTTTTCCTTTCCTTCCTCACATCCTTTGTTCTTTATACCCCTCCCTTTTTCTTTATTTCTTTCCTTCCTTCCTTCCATCTCTCCCTCCTTCCTTCCATCTTTCCTCCCTCCCACCTCTCTTACCTTCCCTCCCTTATTTCCTTCTTCCTTTTCATTACCCCTTTCTCCTTCCTTCCCCATCCTCCTTCTCTCTTCCCTCTCTCCCATCCTCTTTCATTCTTTTTCTCCCCTCTTTTCCTTTTCTTCCTCACATCCTTTATTCTTTATCCCCCCCTTTTTCTTTCTTTCCTTCCTTCTTTTCCTCCTTCCTTCCCTCTCTCCCTACTTCCTTCCTTCCTTCCATCTTTCCTCCCTCCCACTCCTCTTACCCTTCCTCCCTTATTTCCTTCTTCCTTTCCATCATCCCTTCCATCATCCTTCCCTTTCTCCTTCCTTCCCTCCTTCCCTCCATCTTACTTCTCTCTCTCCCATCCCTCCTTCCCGCCTTTCCATCACTCCTCCCTCCTTATTTCCTTCTTCCCTTCCATCATTCCTTCCATCCATCCATCTTACTTCTCTTCCTTCCCTCCCTCTTTCCATCCAGCTGATAGTTGAAAAGACAGCCGACCAGCCTGCTCCCGAATACTCCCTGGTAGAAGATGCCACCCTCCACTCCACGTGTTTGATGGACAGGCTGAACGAGCAGCGCCTCTTCCAGTCCGACCTGTGTGACGTGGACATTGTCCTGGTGCAGCAGAAGTCCGTCTTCCCGGCCCACAAGGGGGTCCTGGCAGCCTACAGCCAGTTTTTCCACTCCCTCTTTACCCAGAACAAGCAGCTCCAGAGGGTGGAGCTTTCTTTGGAGGCCTTGACCTCCCTTGGTCTTCAACAGATTTTGAATTTCATCTACACCTCAAAGCTCTTAGTCAACGCCGACAACGTTCAGGATGTCCTGAATGCGGCCTCGGTCTTGCAGATGACCGACATCGCTTCCTCCTGTCAGGAACTCCTCGCCACGCGAGCTCTCAGCTTGGCCATGACCAACAATATGGCATTGACTTCGGACAACTGTAGCAAAGCCACCCCACCACCTCAGTTTTTCTGTGACATCAAGCAAGAGTTGGACCCTCCACGTCCTAAGATCTTCGCCCGAGAAGGGAACATCCCATATTCTGTGCGGGTTGAGGATGGCAACCAAAACCAGCCTACCGTGGCCAACAAGACATTCTACAAGGAAGATAAACATGGCGGTCCACCTATCTGCAAGATGGAAGGGGACGCGTCTGAGGCTCCTCTGGGCAACCGAGGTTCCTACAGCCGTGGTGAGCAGATCATTGTGGAGGTCAACCTTAACAACCAGACCCTCAACGTCTCTAAAGGTGCAGAGGGACAGCCTTCCGTGGCCAACCAAGTGGCTTCAGAAGCTGGACAGACAGAAGGAGAACGACGTTCCTCGGTGGTGGATGGAGAACAAGAAAATGGCAGTAAGCAAGATGAAGTTGACGAGGTAGATATGGGTGATGAGGATGAGCGCTCGGAAGAGGAGGACCTGGAAGAGGAGGACACCTCAGAAGAGGAAGAAGAAGAGGAGGAGGAAGAGGAAGAGGAAGAGGAGGATGAAGAGGAGGAGAGAGGGGACAACGACAGCAATGTGGCCGAGATTAGAGGGGAGAAGACCAGAGCACTTCAGAGGACTAGGCCGCTTGCCAAGGCCACCAACTCATCCACGTCCCTCAAAACGGGTGAAGTTGCCACCATGATGGAAGGAGAAGGAGAGGAGGAGGACGAGGAGGAGGGACAAGATGAAGATGAAGTCGCTGAGGAGGGCGACGGAGATCAGAAAGCCAAGAAGCAGAAGAAGGAACAGGATCCTCCTGGCCAGAAGGTCAAGCTGGAGGAGAAGCAACATTATCCATGTAAGAAGTGTCCACGAGTGTTCAACAACCGCTGGTACCTGGAGAAGCACATGAACGTCACGCATACACGCATGCAGATTTGCGAGAAGTGTGGCAAGAGATTCCTGCTGGAGAGCGAGCTGGTCTTGCACCATCAGACGGACTGCGAGAAGAACATTCAGGTGAGGACTTCCTTAGCTCTTCCTTTCTCCTTCAGCCTGGCGCCCTCGAGGTCTTGTGGTGGGAACTCTGGCGAGGATGACTGAACAGGCAGTCCTCCACTTACAACCGTTCATTTAGTGACCGTTCAAAGTAAAAGAAGTCGCCCTCGGGGCCGTTTTTCATTTTTCAACCGTTGCAGCCTTCCCGTGGTTACGTGATCAAAACTCTTGATTTTTTTTAAACTCTTCCTTGGCAACGTTCTCATATTTATGATGGTCGCAGTTGCCTTGGGGGTCAGGCGTTCCCCTTTTGCGACCTTCGGACAAGCAAAATCAACGGGGGAGCACTGAAAAACCGGACTTACGACCGTGTTTCAGCATTATGACTGTGGCAGCATTCCCCATGGCCATGTCATTAAAATTCTGAGCCTTGGCCACGGATTCATATTTATGACGGTCACAGCATCCCAGGGTTGTGTGGCGACGACCTACTAATGAGCAAATTCAATGGGGGAAGCCAGATTCACTTAACAACCAGGTGAGTAACAACTGTAGAGGTTCACTTAACAACTGTGGCAAGAAAGGTCGCAAAACAAGGCAAAGCTCATTTAACAAATGTCTCACTTAACAATGGAATTTTTGTCGTAAGTTGAGGACTACCAGCACAGTTGCAAACGCTCCCATTCAGCCTGGCAAGATGGAGGCCAGCCTCAAGGCAGACCAAGCTCAGCAACCTGAGACACGCAGGCGTCTTTGAGTTTCAACCACCATTGAGCCCCAAATTTCCGTCGCTAAGCGAGACAGCGATGAAGTGAGCTTTTCCCATTTGATGACCTTTCTTGCCAGAGTTGTTAGGTGAATCAGTGGAATTGTTAAGATAGTAACATGGTCGTTAAGTGAGTCTAACTTCCCTATTGATTTGCTTGTCAGAAGGTTGCAAAAGGTGACCCCGAGATATGGCAACCGTCATAAATATAAGTCAGCTGCCAAGCATCTGAATTTTGATCACATGACCACAGGGCGAGAAATGCTGTAATGGTCGTAAGTGTGAAAAACGGTCATAAGTCACTGCCGTTTTAACTTCGAGCACTCACTAAACAAATGGTTGTAAGTTCAAGGAGTATTTGTATAAGAGGAAAGAATACAGATAGTCCTCGACTTACGACCAAAATGGAGCCCAAAATTTCTGTTGTTAAGTGAGACATTGGTTAAGCGATTTCTGTCCCATTTTACAACCTTCCTTGCCACAGCTGCTAAGCGAATCGCTGCAGTTGTTAAGTTAGTAACACGGTTGTTAAGTGAATCTGGCTTCCCCGTCGACTTTGCTTGCCAGAAAGTCGCAAAATGGAATCATATGATCCCAGGGCACTGCGACCGTCATAAATATGAGTCAGTTGTGAAGCCGACTCTGAATTTTGATCGCGTGACCACGGGGTTGCGGCAATGGTCGTAAGTCACATTTTTCAGTGACGTTGTAACTTCAAACGGTCACTAAATGAACTGCTGTAAATCGAGGACTAACTTTATTTCGTCGCTTTGAACAATTGTTGTCTTATCATTCTTGTAGCTGCTTTAATTTTCCCTTTAATACACAACTGGGAAATTTGGTATCTAGCAAAATTTCACTTTTGGTTTAGGCCACGAATGATCTGTATGAAGGATCTGGGATCAAGTTTAGCTGTGGCTAAAGTCAATTCCCAGTTGAGTCAATTCCCAGTTGAGGACAAGTAAATCCGGTACTCTTCCATTTCAGATTGAAGTCCTTGGAAAGGAATGCTTTTCTATCATTTGTGTGTGTCCATCCTTGTGTGGTGTTTTTGTGTGTGTGTGTGTTTGTAAGCCTGCAGCGCCAGCAAGTGTTCGAAAGCAAAATTGCAAGGAGAAAAGGGAAGATTTTTTTATAAAATTGACTCTGGATCAGTAATAAGAAAAGCCATATTTTCTTCTATAGCAGTGTTTCTCAACCTTGGCAGCTTGA
>WNWU01013585.1:3341212-3352442 GCA_012654045.1 Ptyas mucosa
AAAGAAAGAAGGAGAGAGAGAGAAGGAAGGAAGGAAGGAAGGAAGGAAGGAAGGAAGGAAAACAGAAAGAATTTTTTCCAATGTTTGCATAAATAAATTCTTTATTTTGGAAAACTGAGCAATGCAGGAGAACTTTGTGGCTCTTCTGCAGCTTTGAGGCACCCGGGTTAAACAAAGCTCAGATGCTCTGGAGTTGCATCTGTGGTTTTGCCTTTCTCCATTATTCTGCCTTTTCCTTGTCTTTCTCCTCGTCTCTGATAGCCAGGATCCGCTCCCTTTCTTTGATCAGTTGCACACCGCAGTACGTGATGAACCAGATGGAGAAGGTGCTGAGAGGAAAACCTGAAATGGGAGAGAACGAGGGAGAAAGAAGTTGAGGGAGGGAAGGGAAAGAGAGAGACAGACAGAGAGAGAGAGAGAGAGACAGAGAGAGATGGAGGGAGAGAAAGATTGAGGGAGAGAAGGAGAGGGAGAGAGAAACAAGGGAGAGAAGCAGGGAGAGAAAAAGAGGGAAAGGGAGGGAAGGAGACAGAGGTTAAGGAAGGGAAGGAGAAGAGAGGGAATTGGAAAGAGGAGGATGAAGGGAGAAAGGAAGAGAAAGGAAGGAGGGAGAGGGAAAGGGAGAGAAGAGGGAGGGAGGGAGCAAAGGCAAAAAGGAAAAGAGGGAGGAGGGAGAATGGAAGGAGGGAGAGAAGGGAAGGGAGAAAGGAAAAGAGGGAGGGAAGGGGAGAGGGAGAAAGGGAGGGGAGAGAGAGGGAGCAAGGGAGGAAGAGGGTGGAAGGGAAAAAGAGGGAGAGGAAGGGAGAGAGATGGAGAGAGGGACAGAGGACAAGAGAGGGAGGAGACCATCATCATGGAGTTACTAGGCTTGAGTTGTCATATCTCTTGAACAACACAAAGCTGGACGGAAGATGAATGTTATTCATATCACACTGGAGAAAATCAAACCCACAATTTCTCCTGGGAGGTTTGAAAGGTAGCTCGGATTCAATGAGAGAAGCCAACAAGGGATGTTTTGAGTAGAAACCGCATCCCTGAACTTCTGAGGAAACTTCCGGAGATGCGTGGCAGCGAATCAGAAGTATGGCGGACTCTCTTCTCCTGGATCAGGAGATGAGTCCTTTTCCACCCTGAACCTAGAGGTGTTGCCGAAAAGTTGGCCTAGCCTTAAGGTGCAGGCCCCTAGTAATTCCTAGATGTCACCTGTCAATTCCATCAGAGTCAAATTGACAGGTTGAGAGTGAAATTGACAGCTGGGGAGTGAAATTGATAGGTGGGGAGTGAAATTGATAGGTGAAGAATGAATTGACAGGTGAAGAGTGAAACGGACAGGTAGGGAGTGAAATTGACAGATGGGGAGTAAAATTGACAGGTGAAGAGTGAAACTGACAGGTGAAGAGTGAAATTGACAGAAAGTGAAATTGACAATTGAAAAGTGCAGTTGATAGATGGAAAGTGAAATTGGCTAAACAGAGAGTGAAATCAACACAAGAGATAGCGAGACGGATTACGTTGGAGCTTCTGAGTCAAAAGAAGACTACTGTACCAGTTAGGAAGATCCTCTTGGCAACAAGAAGGGCAAACTCCAGACTATTGAGGGCAAGGATGTTGTAGAAGACAATTGCCCAGAAATTGGCTGCCCCAAAGATGCTCCTGATTCGCCGAGAAGTTGCCTCAGACATGTTGGCCTGCCAAGTAGAAGAGACATCAGTGAGACAAGGAGGAAGGGAATATTTCTCACCTCATTTTCCTGCCCAAATTTAGTGCTGATGTGTGATATGTGGAAATAAAACCCTCTCAAAATATCGGTATTCCTCGACTTACAACCACAATTGATCCCAACATATCTGTTGGTAAATGGGACATGAGAAATGAGTTTTGTCCAATTTTATAACTTTTCTTGCCATGGATGTTAAGTGAATCACTGCAGTTGTTAGATTAGTCACATGGTTGTTAAGTGAATCCGGCTTCCACATGGACTATGCTTGTCAGAAGGTCATCAAAAGTGATCACATCACCTCAGGATAATGCAACTGTCATAAATACCGGCCAGTTTCCAAGCGCCCAAATTTTGATCACATGATCATGGGAATGCTGCAACGCTTCAAACTGTGAAAAACAGTTATGTCACTTTTTTTAGTGCTGTGCAACCTTGTTATTAGTCATTAAATGAATGGTTGTAAGTGGAGAACTACCTGTAGTTGCAACTCACTAAAATATCTATGAAACAGAAACATGGATATCTAGAAGCTAGAAATCTCCTATTTGTTCACTAGTAGCCATCTACACCATGGTCCAAAATGATTCGTTTCTTGAAAATATTGGGAAAGAAGAGGCCATAATTCTGGCAGCTAATTTGGACATTTCTTCTAATATTTGACTTCTGGTTTGAAAGATCCTACAGAGTGGACACCGTGCACGAAGGATGATCTTAGCACCTCTTTCTCTGCAAACAGCTTCAGCTGGAAGAACTGTTGCACCCACAACTCAAAATTGAGGCCGAAGCAGTTGCAAATGGACCATATGTAGACAATTTCACAAGGCCCCAACCAGAGGGTGGTGATAGCAAATGTGGAGATGGTGGCCATGAGCTCCTTGAAGATGTTGTCATGATCCTTCCCAATGTAATCGTAGACGTATCTGGAAATCAATACAACAGGTGACGGTCAGGAGACTGGCTGGTGGGTCTGTTCTCTTGTGGGTGAAGGATCCATCCCACATTTATTGTGAGACCACAACATCTCCCATATTTGTGAAGCACCAAATACGAATTGCGACCCAAAATCACTTACTTGCACAGCCAGTCGTTAATCCCTCTGTCAAAGTGCCTGGAAACAGATACAAATGACAAAAGAAACTTACTTCATTAATTCTCCTTATTATGTGACATAAATTCTTTGTGGCCAGTTTAGCATCTGTTCCCTTCCTCATCTGAGATCAGACCATGATGACCAAAATCCAACCTTGAATATGCAATCAATAAATGAACATAGAACATAGAATAACAAGTTGGAAGGGACCTTGGAGGTCTTTTAGTCCAACCCACTGCTTGGGCTATATCAGGGGTGTCAAACTGGTGGCCCATGGGCTGGATATGTCATGCGTAGGTCATGCCAAAATTGGCAAAGTGCTCTTAAGTAGCACTTAGCTGCCAGCTGCCTACAATTACTGCAAGTTCAAATCTCACCAGGCTCAAGGTTGACTCAGCCTTCCATCCTTCCGAGGTAGGTAAAATGAGGACCCAGATTGTGGGGGCAATAAGTTGACTGTATAAAAAAAAGAACACCGCTTGGGGGGCCGAAAGCCCTACTAAGCAGGTATATACAAAAGTATGAAGGCTATTGCTTTACGCATTGTAAGCCGCCCTGAGTCTCCGGAGAAGGGCGGCATATAAATCGAACCAATACATAAATAAATAAATGCCCACCCCAATTCCACGAAGGGGGAAAATACCGTGAAACATCATGTTATGGCAACGTGATGGGGCAAGTTTGACATCTGTGCCCTATCCCATTTCAGAGAAATGGTTGTCCAATCTCTTTTTTGAAAGCCTCCAGTGATGGAGACCCCATAATTTCTGGAGATAATCTATTTCATTGGTTGATTGCTCTCACCCATTAGGAAATTTCTCCTTAGTCTCTCTCCTTGGTTAGTTTCCACCTGTTGCTTTTTGTCCTGCCTTCAGGTGCTTTGGAGAATAGGTTGACCCCCTCCTCTTTGTGGAAGCCCCTCAAATATTGGAAGACTGCTATGATGTCATTCCCTGGGCCTTATTTTCACTAGACTAAGGTAAAGATAAACGTTCCCCTCGCACATATGTGCTAGTCGTTCCTGACTCTAGGGGGCGGTGCTCATCTCTGTTTCAAAACCGAAGAGCCAGCGCTGTCCGAAGACGTCTCCGTAGTCATGTGACCGGCATGACTCAACGCCAAAGGCACACAAAACGCTGTTCCCTTCCTACCAAAGGTGATCCCTATTTTTCTACTTGCATTTTTTTTACGTGCTTTCGAACTGCTAGGTTGGCAGAAGCCGGGACAAAGAACGGGAGCTCACCCCATTACGCGGCACTAGGGATTCTAACCACCGAACTGCCGACCTTTCTATTGACAAGCTCAGTGTCTTAGCCGCTGAGCCAGCGCGTCCCTTTCACTAGACTAGACATACCCAATTCCTGCCTCTCTTCTTTTGTTAAGGAGAGGAAGTCAAAATGGGCAAAATGGCAGATGACCACACCTTCAAGGCACAAAACCCACCCCTCCTGAATGCTCACATGATGTTGATCCCTGGACAAATGGACAAATGGTGCCCTGCCCACCATTTTGCTGATCGGGAGTCTTCTTGTAGACCTTTCAAAATGTGAGCTGTTGCTCAGGAACATTGTTTAAGGGGGCTGACCTGCCTGTTAGGAATGGATGTGGGAGGGTCTCCTTCTCCACCAATACTGTGGGGTGTGTCCCAGAAGTGGGTTTCAATTTTGGCCGCTACCGGTTCGCTTCTGTACATGCGCAGAGATGGGCGGGTGGGTGGGTGGAGCCTCCTGCCGCCGCTGCTACCGGTTCACCTGATCTGGGGCGAACTGGTAGCAACCCACCACTGAGGTGTCCCCTTTTATCTAATCGTTCCCTAGGCAGGTTCTTCTCCATTTCCCAAGGTCTTTCTCACTAATCCATACAGCAACTCTGCTATTCTGTTATGATCTTAATTTTACTTATTGTTCCCTGGGATATCTTTGGGATATTGTAAAAGAATAATGGAATAACAGAGTTAGAAGGGACTCTTGCTCAAGCAGGAGACTCTCTACCATTTCAGACAAATGGTTGTCCAATCTCTTCTTAAAAACTTCCAGTGTTGGAGCACCCACAACTTCTGGAGGCAAGTTGTTCCACTGTTTGAGTGTTCTCACTGTTAGGAAATTTCTCCTTAATTCAAGGATGGTTCTCTCTTTGATTAGTTTCCACTCAAATATTGGAAGACTGCCATCATGTCCCCCCCTGGTCCTTCTTTTCAACAAACCGAACATATCAATTCCTGCAACCATTCATCGTATGTTCTGGCCACCAGCCTTGTGTTGTGGTCTGTCAGCAGCCTGTGGAGCTGGAAGCGGAGTCAGACAGCGATGAGGCTGAGGAAGAACAGGGGCCAGTCCTGGAGTCTGGGGAAAGTCCGGATGAGGGCTCTGCATCAGAGGCAGAGATGGGGCCAGGGCCATTTGGGGGTGATGATGCACAGACTGCGGAGCCTCCAGAGTCGGACAGCAGAGAGGCAGAGGAACAGGAGGAGCCTGTTCCTAGTGCACACATGAGAAGAGCTGCCAGAAGGCAAGAGCAGCTAAAGCAAAAGGGATGACTTGGGAGTAAGGCCAGGAGATGATTGGCCCCTCCCATTAGAGCCCTGGTGGCGCAGCAGACTAAAGCACTGTTATTAACATCTGCTGCCTGCAACTACTGCAAGTTCAAATCTCACCAGGCTCACGGTTGACTCAGCCTTCCATCCTTTCTAAGGTAGGTAAAATGAGGACCCAGATTGTGGGGGGCAATAAGCTGACTTTGTATAAAATATACAAAAGTATGAAGGCTATTGCTTAATGCATTGTAAGCTGCCCTGAGTCTCCGGAGAAGGGCAGCATATAAATCAAATTTTTAAAAAAAGGCTTAAAAGAGAAACAAAGGCACTTGGGGCCTTTTGCAAGAAAGCAACGTTGCTAATTCTGTTTCCAGTCGGCATCTCGTTTGTTTCTGAACTCCGTGGGGCTTTGCCAAGTAAGGCCTTTGGCAGGGTGTCAAAGAAGATAAAGGTTGGTGATTATCCCGAAGGACTTCTTCCGAAGGACTTTTTTTGCAACTAATTGGGACTCAGTTGGGAATGAACGTAATTCTCAGCTGTTACTATAATAGGGTTTTTTGGGGGACTAATTGTGTATTGTAATGACTCAGTAAGCCTAGGTCACAACGCCTTGTAAACATCTTTGTTGCCCTTCTCTGCACTCTTTCTAGAGTCTCAACACTTTTTTTACATCATGGTGACCAAAACTGAATGCAGTATTCCAGTTTTGTGGTTTAGGCAAGGCATTATAAAGTGGTACTAACACTTCACGTGATCTTGATCCTATCCCACCCTAGGATTGCATTGGTCTTTTTGGCCGCTGCAGCACACGGCTGGTTCAAATTTAAGTGATTGTCTACTAGGACTCCAAGATCCCTTTCCCAGTGACTGCTGTTGATCCAGGTATCAAATACTCTATACCTGTTCATTTGGTTTTTCTTGCCTAAATAGCAATAGCACTTAGACTTGTATACCGCTTCACAATGCTTTACAGCTGTCTCTCCAAGCAGTTTACAGAGTCAGCCTCTTGCCCCCTAACAATCTGGTCCTCATTTTACCGACCTCGGAAGGATGGGAGGTTGAGCCTGGTGAGATTCGAACTGCCAAATTGCAGGCAGCCGGCAGAAATAGAATTTTACTTTTTTGAGGGCTAGATAACTCAATCAATAGAGGCGGTCAAAATGTTATACTAGCCTGTCTCGTACTTGTTTCCAAAAGTTGTTTGCTACCCCCTGTTGCTCCCCCAACATTTCTCCGTGGTGGGACCCTCCCTTTCTGCAGGTCAGCCAGGAAGGAAAGCTCTGCTCACACAACGGTCTGCAGCAACTCACGTTTCCGCAAAGACGTAGAGCATTGTGATGCACTTGGGGCGTTGCGGTGGATCCAGGTGATCCAACCTGGCGATGGTGTTGATGACTCCAAACATCACAGCTGCTTTCACCCAATCGTACACCAAGTTGGAGTAGGCCAGGCCAGCTGTAGAGCAGAATGGAAGGAGGAGAAAGAGAAGGACAGAAGGATAATGAGATTCTTTTTTAACAGATTAACAAGAGTTGGGAGGGACCTTGTAGGTCATCTGGTCCAAGCCCCCTGCCCAAGCAGGAGACCTACACCATTTCTGACAGAGGGCAGTCCAGTCTCTTCCTGAAAGCCTCCAGGGATGAAGCTCCCACAACTTCTGAAGGCTTCTGTCCCATGGATTGATTGTTCTCACTGTCAGAGAATTTCTCCTCATTTCTAGGTTGAAGCTCTCCTTGGTCAGTTTCCATCCATTATTCCTTGTCTGGCCTTCAGGTGCCTTGGGAAATAGCTTGACCCCCTTCCTCCTCTCTGTGGCAGCCCCTCAAATATTGGAAGACGGGTATCCTGTCTCCCCTGGTCCTTCTCTTCACTAGACTAGCCATGCTCAGTTCCTGCAACCGTTCATTGTATGTTTTAGCCTCCAATCTCCTCATCATCTTGGTTTTAGCTAGCTGCACTCAGTGTTCCTCATCCTTTTAAAGACACATGGACTTCAACTCCCAGAATTCTCCACCAAGTCTATCAGGAATGGACTTCAAGTCCCAGAATTCTCCAGCCAGTATACATACTATACTTACCCAGCGCCCAGTCAGAGAGACGGTTCACAAACTTCAGGTCTGAAGGAATGGTCAGGATGTAGAAGAAGTGGAAGAAAACATCCACAGCGACAATGGCCATAAGGTGGACAACAGCATGAACAATGATATGCCACATCTCGCGCTCTTTACGCTGCAGCTGGGTGTTGTGTGCCTGTGGCCGAGGGAAAATTAGGAACTAAAAGCAGTTCCCAAAACTTCTGGCTTTGTAGAATACAGAATGAGAAAAGGGAGGGAGGGAGGGAGGGAGGGAAGAAGGAAGGAAGGAAGGAAGGAAGGAAGGTAGGAAGGAAGGAAGGTAGGAAGGAAGGAAAAGGGGTATGGGAGGGAGGGAAGGTGGGAGGGAACATGGAAGGAAGGAAGGAAGGAAGAAAGGAAAAAGGTTATGGGAGGGAGGGAAGGTGGGAGGCAACATGGATGGATGAAAGGAAGGGAGGAGGGAGGGAGGGAGGAAAAGGGGTATGGGAGGGAGGGAAGGTGGGTGGGAACATGGAAGGAAGGAAGGAAGGAAGGAAGAAAAAGAGGTATGGGAGGGAGGGAAGGTGGGAGGGAACATGGATGGATGGAAGGAAGGAAGGGAGGGAGGAAGGAAGGAAAAGGGGTATGGGAGGGAGGGAAGGTGGGAGGGAACATGGATGGATGAAAGGAAGGAAGGGAGGGAGGAGGGAGGGAGGAAAAGGGGGTGGGAGGGAGGGAAGAGACAGAGGGAGGGAATGTAGGGAGGGAGGGAGGAAGGAAAGGAGGGAGGAAGGAAAGAAAGAGGGAGGGAGGGAAGAGAGGGGAGGGAGGGAAAGGGGCTTGAAGGATTCACATTCTCATTTTCCTGCCTGCCTGCCTTCCTTCCTTCCTTCCTTCTCCCTCCGTCTCTCCCTCCTTCCCTCCTTCCCTCCCTCCCTTCCTTATTTCCTGTCTACCTCCCTTTACCATGCCAAGGAATTCAATGCATTCATTGGTCAGATTTACAGCTCACTAAAGCAGAACAGACAGGGCCTAAATGCATGATAGTGAATCTAGGATGCACTTCTCAAACTGCAACGTTTGGGGTGATGGGCTGGGAAAGTCTAATTAGGAATTTTTCTAAAAAATTTTGACACCAAAAGGTTCACCATTACTAACTTCCACGTTCTTCCACCTCCTCCTTTCCTTCTGCTTCTTGATTGGCTAAAGAATGGCATCGACCAGTGCAATGAGCCAGCCCAAAGGCCAGAGGTGTGGATAGTGGTTGATGCTTACCTGGACATGAAATTGGTCAAAAGTCATGATGGGCCCAAAGAAGAAGAAAGGGAGGTAGAAATTGTACTTCATCAGGGCGAAGATGGAATAGTTTCCCTCTTTCCTCTCACAGTTCTCCAGGGCGAAACTCATGCAGCGCATGATACTGAATCCGGTCCCCCCATAAAAGAGAATATCTTGGAGATCAAAGGTTCCTGAGACAAAGCCATACTGGAACCAAAGGAAAGTTATCACATATGGACTAAAGAAAAGAGAACTTTGCAAACAAACAAACAACAACCCCAAGGTGAGTCAAACCATCTATCTGAAGTTCTCCCTCTCCCTTCCCTTTCTCTTCCTTCCTTCCTTCTTTCCCTCCCTTCCTTTCCCTTCCTTCCCTTCCCCTCCCTACCCCTTCCCTCCTTCCCCTCCTTCCTTCCATCCCTCCCTACCCCTTCTCTTCTCCTTCCTTCCTTCCTTCCCTCTCTTCCCTTCCCTTCTTCCTTCTCTTCCCTTCTCCTTCCTCCTTCCCCCCTCCTTCCTTCCTTCCTCCCCTCCCCTCCCCTCCTTCCTTCCCTCCTTCCCTCCCTCCCCTCCCCTCCTCCTTCCTTCCTTCCTCCTTCCTCCTTCCTTCCTTCCTTCCTTCTTCCTCCTTCCTTCCTTCCTCCTTCCTCCTTCCTTCCTTCCTTCTTCCTCCTTCCTTCCTTCCTTCCTTCCTTCCTTCCTTCTTCCTCCTCCTTCCTTCCTTCCTTCCTTCCTTCCTTCCTTCCTTCCCATCCAATTTCTCCTTGGCCCTCAAGAAATAACATTCCTCCAGTCCTTTCTGAAGCCCAGGATTCCCCTTTGGATCAGTACAACTAAGCCAGGTGTTTCTAGAGATTGTTCTTGGAGTTAATGGGTGAATGAAATTCTAAAGAATCCATAGAGAGCTGGAGAGCAGGAGTGCCCATGGCAGGTCATTTTAAGGATTATTTTCCTCTTTTGTGCATTAAATGTCTTGATTTAAACCATAAACCCTGCAATACTTTTCATTCAACCCTTCCTTCAATCATTCCACTCTTGTAGGGGATCAATTGTCTGCTAAGTCTCCTGCTCTTTTATAGATGAGTTTCTTCATTACAACGAAGATGTAGTTGTCGAGTCCTTGCTTCCCCTAAGATCGATTGATTTGTTGCAGACATTTCATGACCCAACTCAGTTACATCATCAGTGTGAGAGGTTTGGGGTTTGCTCTCTCTCTCTTTTTTTTTTTTTACAGTTGTTTGCCCTGGCAGTGATGGTGAGTGTATAGTTTTTTCCATTGGTAGTTTGTTGATTAGGATATTGTTTTCTCCTTGATTGTTTGTCTGGGGTTAATCCACGCTTATCTGGATTTCTCTTTCTGTGAAGTCCTTTGTGCTGTCTGAGGTTGATTGTTTGCTTGCAGATGGTTCATTACCCAACTACGGAGCATTAGCATCACAATTTACAACACTGTAAATACCTATTCCTTCCAGCACTGATGTTGTTCCCTAATTGGGTCATGAAACGTCTGCAAGAAAACCATCAAGCTTAGGCAGCACCAACCACCCTATAGTTCTCCTTCTCCTTCTCCTTCTCCTTCCTCTTCCTCTTCCTCTTCCTCTTCCTCTTCCTCTTCCTCCTTCTCCTTCTCCTTCTCCTTCTCCTTCTCCTCTCTTGCAGACCCCACTCCCTTCTAGCACAGATAATGTTACCTAGTTTAGAAATGAAGCATCTGCGCGCAAACACCCGAGCTCAGAGAGCACCAAGTACTCTACAGAAAGAGAAACCCAGATAAACGTGGATTAATCCCAGATGAACAAACCGAAAACAGACCATTCTAGTCAAGGAATTACTACGGAGAAAACCCACATCCCACCAACATTGGAGGGAAGACTCCTGTCTATAAACTGGGAGCAAATTCCGCACAACAATAATACTGACGATATTACCTAGTTGGACAACGAAGCATCTTCAAGGAAACCACCAAGCTCAGAGAGCACCAAGGACTCCCCACACCAGTTCATCCCTGAGCTACATATCAGTGGTGAGTTGCTCCCGGTTCTGTCCGGTTCTCACGAACTGGTAGTAAAAGCAGTGGGAGGCTCCACCCACCCACCCGGATGTCATAATTGACAATTTGTGCATGTGCAGAAGTACGAGTGCGTGCTCCCGTTGCAAACTGGTAGTAAAGGTAACTAGAACCCACCCCTGCTACATATATCCACTTCTATGGAAATGTTTCTGTCTTAGCTGTATTAACCAGGTTTGTGGCAAGCCGGAAACAACACCAGGAAGACAAAATTACCTGCCAGGAGTTGAAGGGCTCGAACTTGAATGACGCCAGGCTGCAGAGTCCAGCGATAAAACACAGCCATTTCTGTTTAGCCAGGCCCACGGTATAGAGCACCAAGCAATGGGACAGGATGACCATCAGGTAGCTACTTCCCATGCTGCCCAGGACAGTCAGGATGCCGTAAATCATGTACATGACGGACCTGTGCTGCGAGGAAATGAAGGAAGACATCGTTTGACCATCTGGTCTCAAGGTCCTGAATTCTGTCTCGCCAAATGCTCTG
>WNWU01013585.1:3357442-3374669 GCA_012654045.1 Ptyas mucosa
GTTTGTTCTTCATTTAATATTATTTTTGCCATCTGATTAGAATATACTGCTCTGATCATTCCAATAAATCTTTCTCCAAAATTCATTGCTGCTAATTGATTTATAAGAAAATCCCAATTTAAGTTATCGAATGCTTTTTGTGCATCTATGAATATCAATGCTGCTTGTTTTTCTGGATTTACCTCATACTATTCTAATACATTCATTATAGTTCGTATATTGTTTTTTATGTGCCTATTGGGTAGAAATCCATTTTGGTCCAGGTATATGATTTCGTTTAGTATATTTTTAATTCTTTCTGCCATTATCGCCATAAATATTTTATAATCAGTATTTAACAGCGAGATTGGCCTAGAGTTTTCAATCTTTTGTTTCTCAGTGTTATCTTTCGGAATAAGTGTTACTAGTGCCTCTGTCCAAGATTTTGGTATCTTAGCTTGTTCTAATGCTTCATTGTATGTTTCTAATGATAAGTTCTCTAATGGTTTTTGAATTTCTTTATAAAATTCTGCTGGAATTCCATCTGGGCTCAGGGTTTTGTTGTTGTTGTTTTTTTTTGCTTTTGGATTGCCCTCTTCAATTCTAGCATCGTTATTCTCTCATTTATCATGTTTCCCAGAAAATAAGACCCTGTTTTATATATATATTTTTTTGAAGCCCGAAATAAGGGTTTGGCCTTATTTTCGGGGGATCTTATCATTTTGGGGCACAATTTGGGGGAGGCAGGTGGGGTGGGGAGGGGAGGGGGAAAAATGAGGGGCAGGAAGCCCTGCCATGCCCGGCGGTAGAAGAGATGGCAAGAATCACGACTGCTTTTGTAGCCCCCTTCAAGAACAGTATTATCTCAATCGGTTGCCAAGAGCTTGACCTCGATTGAGGCTCCCTGGGGTGGAGCCCACATGTTCGCAAAGTAACCCTTGAATAGCAAGGGTGTGTACATGAAAGCGATTGAGAGTAGGTACGAATAAACAGAGTCAACACACAGATACACTGAGTTGTGTTTACTTTCTGGAAATAGTAAGGCACAGTCCAATAAACAGTCCAGGTCATACACATATAAAGCAGGAGATAGCAAAATGACAGTCTAGGGATAATCTAATAACAAAGTCTTCTTACCTGTCGTCGTAGTCATTCACAATAAACAGTTCTTCTGGATTTGCAAACAGTAGCATACAGAGATATCAGAGAGCAAGAACAGCAAAGAGAAACAAACCCTGTTTCTAGCTCCCTCTTAAGGAGATTGGCTACAGAGCTAACCAATCAGGACGCAGTATGATGCAATACAGCAGTCTTAAGGCTATATTGATGGTTTATATATTGCCAACCCAACAAGGTAGGTAATACTAATTTCCTAACACCGCAGCCTGGCACTTGAGAGGGTCTTGTGGGGGAAAGCCCCTTTAAGTAACCCAGCCTCTCTTTCAGGTGGGCAGGAAGCCCCCTCCTACCATGCAGCCAGCTGGTTGAGAATCAGGCAGTCCTGGAACCGCCCCCCGGCTGAACACAGAACTCTGGCAGGAAAGCATCTCCTTTGGGCTACTGAGCACCAGCCTGCACACCTACTTGGTGCTGCAGGGACCAGGCTACAATCCTGTGTCTGGTGGGTGCTGCAGCTCTCAGGCCAGCTTGTGCAGAGCTGGCATGAGAGTTGCAGTGGCTACCAAGGCCAGGGCCCGAAAAGCACATGGCTCGGCATAGCTGTAGCCCGGCCCCTGCAGCACCGAATAGGCATACAGGCTGGCACTCAGCAGCCCAAACATTTGACAATGCAAGCTGGCACCTATCAGGCACCCAAACACTTTTCACCCATTTCGTCTCCCTCTCTCTGTCTGTGTGTGTGAGCGACAGAGAGAGAGAAAAAGAGAAACGGTGAAGGGGAACCAGGAAGATAGGGTAGATGAGATGCCGGGTGGTGAGGGCGGCGGCCGTCGCCTGCCACAAGTAAAGCACTGGGTGGAAGTACCCGCTGTGTAGGGGTGGCTGAGCCTGCATCGCACAGCTGATCGGGGCAGGCACAGCTTCCCAAATGCAAGCCTTTCCTGGTCGCTGGACACCGGGTCCTCCCCGCACTCCACTTCTGAGCAGGGAGGCTGTCCTTGGCAGGCGGAGCGGTGGCTTCCTCCTCCTCCTCCCCGAAGGCCCGCTCCGCTTAAAGGCCCAGTGTGGCGCTTCCCTTAGCCCGCCCACCTGCCTATGCTCCCCTTCAGCTGCCCCTCTCCAAGCACTCAGATCGTGCAGCCTCCCTGCCCCTCAAGCTAAACCGGCCAAGAGGCGCACACAAATTCACTCACAGCAGTGAGCCGAACCCATCCACAGCCTCGCTGCTTTCAGTTGTTGCCTCCCTGGCCTGAGGCTCCCTCAGCGTGCCTGTTCCAGAATTGCAAAGCTGAAGGCGTCGGATGGAGTATTTCGGGGATGTGTGTCTGTGCTGCGATCCCAAGTAAAGAAAGATCGGCAGGAAAAGGGGGAAGAGGCCGACACCTTGGGAGGTGCTCTGGAGATCTGGGCTGAGTTGCACAGCCCTTGCTGGCTCAGCTGATCAGCGGACAACAATTAAGGGGCTGAACCTCCAGGAGGTAACCGGGGAAGGGAAGGGCTGCCTCCTGTGCTGGCCACGCCCACTCCTTCACTAGGGCTTATTTTGGGGGGAGGGCGTATATACCCCAAAAATCAGGCTTAGCGTTATTTTCAGGACATGTCCTATTTTTGGGGAAACACAGTACTATTTCCTTTGCTGAGTCCAGTAGAGTTGGGGGATTCCTCTCTTGTACGTATTGCTTAATGTCCTCCTCTTCTATTTTCTCTCGACTATACAGGGCTTGAAAATATCTTACTGCTATACTTTTTCCCCCCCTTCTGGTAGTGTGTCGTCCCTTCTTCATCCTCTAATTGCTGTATTAATTTCTTTTCTTTTTCTTTTTTTAACTTTTGTAGGCCAGCCATCTCCCCGGTTTATTGGCATTTTTGAAATAATTTTGTCTAATTGATCTAATTTTTGGGGGGCCACTTCTTCTTGTGTAATTAAATGCAATCTATGTTTGATTGTGTCTTTTTCTTCTTTGATTTCCAAGATTTGGGGTTCTTTCTGCCTTTTCGATTCTAATTTTTCCAGTTTCCCCTGGAGCTCTGCATATTGCTTCTGTTTGTTTTTGTTTCTTCGTATTGTATATGCTGTTGTTATGCCCCGCACGTAGGCTTTAGTTGTGTCGTATAAATTTTGAGTGGTTGTATGTTTGTTCCAATTTTCCCTTAGGAAAAATGCTAATTCTTTTTCTACATATTGGACATATTTCTTTTCTTTCACGACCCTCTGGTTCATGGTCCATCTCCCTTTCCTTTTTGCTTCTCCTTTCCATTTAACTATTAATGGACTGTGGTCCACCCAGATATTTGGTGCTATTTCTATTTCTGCTATATCTTTCTCCATTTCCGGGTCCATCCATACCATGTCCATCCTTGTGAGGGTTGGAAAAGAAAGTCTATTGAGTCTTCCGCAAGTTGACTTCTCTCCAAACAACATTTAGGTTTAATTCTTGGGTCATTTCAAAAAATACATTTGGTAATGTTCTCCATTCATGATTTATTTATTTATTTGCCTGTTTTATAATTTTTCTTTGGATCTGTTACCAAGTTGAAGTCCCCTAGTAAACATACATTGCCCAACTCTAATTCTGCTATCTGTTTGTGTAATTTATTGTAGTATTCTTTCTGATTTGTATTTGGTGCGTATATGACTGCGATTAATACTCTTTTTTGATTTATTGATACTTCAGTTAATAATGTTCTTCCCTCTTCATCTGCATATAACTGTTTAGGTTTTAGCCATTCCTTTATATATACTGCAATTCCCCTTTTCTTTGTTTCGGCTGAGGCTAGATATAATTTTCCTAGCTTGGGAGATTCCGGGATACCATCTTTTCCTTTTTTTGATGTGAACCTCCTGTAGGCATGTGATATCCATATTTTGTTTTTGGAGTTTAGAAATTGTTTGTCTTCTTTTTATAGGTGAGTTTAGTCCATTTATATTGACCGATATTAATTTCACTTCTTCCTCCATTCTATTACTTGTTTGTCACCCCTGTTCCTCTCCTTGGTTTTATTTCCCTTTGGTTTCTTGCAGGGATGAAATCTACTTACCTTCCTTACTGGTTTGGAAGTGCGCGCATCACATGCCCGCGCACACCTTCTGTGCATGTGCGCAGAAGGTAAAAAACATTACTTCCTGGTTAAAACCAGGAAGTAATGCCACCCAGGTGGTGATCACTACCAGATCGCTGAACCATAGGAGAAAATCGCTATCGGATCAGGTCATCCGGTCCAATCCGGGAGCATTTCACCCCTGGTTTCTTCTCCTCGCTCCTTCTCTTTACTTGTCTTCCATATCCGTCCTCTCTCTCACTTCTTCGTCTGGTTCTTTTTCCTCTGTCTGTTGCTCCTCTTGGCTTTTAATTTCTAACTCCTCTCTGCTGTCCGATTCTTCCCCTATGTAATGTTCATAAAATTCCTGGGCTTTATCTATGGTGTCAACTCTTATTTTTGTATCTTGCCAGGATATTAGCATGCCTTCAGGTATCAACCATTATTTTATTTTTTATCAATTATGAGGAGAGAAATTGATAGTTCCTTCTTTGCTTTCTAATTCTCTTCGGTAACTGTTTGAGGGTTATGACTTCTTTTCCTTTATAGATCAGCTGGTTGTCTCTTGTTCTTTTGTAAATTTCATCTCTAACGGCTTTTTTTGCAAAGCTTACATGTATTTCATGGGGTAATCTATGTCGTCGTGTATAATTGGTATGCACTCTGTATATTTCATCAGTGTTGTTCCACAGTTCACATTTATCCATTTGCAATGAGTCCGCTAACAATTCCGTCATAAGTTTTGGTAGATCCTCTTCTTTAGTCTCTGTTATTTTTTGGAACCTCAAGTAAAATGAGGATCTTTCCAATTCTAGATGGATTATTGCTTCTTCCAGATCTCTATTTGCTGCTGTCAGTCTTTCTTCCATTGCTTCCAGTTTCCTTTCAGTTTGTTCTGTCCTTGCTTCTACCATTTTTATCTTCTGCTCATTTTTGGCTATTATTTCCTGAATCTTCCCCATTCTATCGTCCAATTTCTTTATATCTTCTTTCATTTCACCTAGTTCACCTTTCATTTCCTCATGGTTGTTTTTTATTGATTCTTGTGTTTTCATCATAACCTTCTGAATTGTATTTAATGTGACTTGCATGTTTTGTAGGGTTAGTGCAGATCCTGGTTTTTCACTGCTTGACATGTTGACTTCTGACCTGCCAGAGAGGCTATCGTTGGCATTGTTTTCTTTACAGTTTTGGTAACTGTAGATGTGTTTGACATCTTTAGCTTTTTGAAGAGGTTATTCCGCAATTTCATAAGTTTTTAATCTTTCACTCTAATAGCTCTTTTCCTAGTCACTGCCCCTGCTTATATCCCTTTTTATAACTGATAATTAACAATAGAAATGTAATGTAATTCACTGATTAGGTCCAACTATTAATATCAATTTTCTATATACAGTTGTGTATAACTGTATATATACAGTTATAAATTATTATATTTATAATTATTATTGTTATAAATTTAATATGGATTGTCCTCACTTAACTTAATTATATTAAAAGGAAAGAAAAAAGAAGTAAATATATATAGATTATTGAATAATCTATTACGTTTTTTTTGCTATATATTAAATCTATATAAATACATAAATTAATATACACACTTAATTAATTAGAAGTTAATGTTGATCAACAATTCCTATTTTAAACTAAGTAAATTTTCAAATATGAGGTAATAAACAAAGTAACTATAAATTTTAATCTATTTTAAATATACATAACTCTATATTAAGTATATATAAAATGTATTTATATATATAAAGTATTAAATTTTTAAAACTAAAGATTCTATATAAATATCACAGTAATAAATATCTCTAGATTATATAAAAGTATTTAAACTATAAAAAGTATTTGAGTAATCAATGTACAAAGCTGATTATAGATAACTTCAATCAAATGTCCTTCATCGGAATCACCGTTTTTTATTCCTCAATCTCTCTACTTCCTGTGCAACTACCTCATTCTCCACATTCAAGATGACAGCTTCCCTCAATTTGCACAGCCACTGTCCCCTCTCTTCACTTTTCTGTCACTAAGAAGACCCTTTCATTTCTTCTTTTTCTAGTCCGTTCACCACCTACATGAACTCTCAACACGTATCCCACAATTTCAGTCTCAGAGATTTATATGATTTTCCAACACAACAGTCGTTCGAATCGCCGCTCACAATCACTTTCACTCTCTACAGATTCTGTGCTGATTCCGTCTTCTTTCTTTTTCCGTTCCCACCGCTAAGGCGCTGCTCTTCCCACTTTGGAGACTCACTTGATTACTCATTTGTAGATTCCACCAACTTAGAGAAGTAACTCGGTATCTCACTTTGTTTTGGCACTTTCCACTGATACTTCTTGCAGTTTCTCACTTTTTGCTTCCTCCGCCATTCAATCAGGCTGTCACGCCTCCGGACCTAGCCATGACAGCTGGTCTCTTCCATGCCAGATTTCAGGGATTCCGCCCTCCGCAACGGGGGATTGCTCTTCCCCCCCCTCACTCCTGGATTTTCCCCTCTCTATTGCTGACCTCTCCAAGATCCAACTTTGCCGTTGCCGGCCTCCAGACACGAAAAATCGGACAGAAAGAACGGAGTCCCGTTCTCCTGTACCGCACCACCGTGACGTCACCCCCGAACTCCTACTTGTAAAAATTATAAAGGCAGGATATTAAATAAATAAATAAATGCATGAATGTATGAATGCATGAATAAATGAATAATAAGGCAGTAGATTGGAAAAGAGAGGTGATTCCAGGGGCCCAATGCAAATTCTTCCCCCTACATCTGAGGGATTGGATTACCTCGGGAGCTCTCAAAAATCTCCTGCCCACTGTAAGCGATGGCACAGGACACAATCAGGGCATAAAGCCCCAATTCATAAGTGGGCAATGCCGCCTTAATCCCCATCTTGGACAGAAGCACTTAAAGGACCAACACCGAGGGTCTTCCTGTGGAGGAGAGAGAGAGAGAGAGAGAGAGAGAGAGAGAAGAGGTGAGAAACTGAAGGAAGAGAAAGATGGTCACTGAATCACTGAATTCTGGAATCAGAGGGGACCTTTGAGGACATCTAGACCACTCCCGTGCTCAGCGCAGAAGGCCAATTCAATTTGAAATTAGATGACCCCATTTGGTGCGTGAAGACCACCAAGGACGGAGATGGGACCATTGCCCTGGGGACCTTGGTGCTGTTTGAACTTGGTTGTTTTCTTGGAGACAAACTAGTGCTAGAAGGGAGGAGGAGGAGGAGAAGGTCTGTGGGGTCCTTGGTGCTCTCTGAACTTGGTGGTTTTCTCACAGATGTTTCCTGACCCAACTAGGTAACATCATCAGTGCTAGAAGGGAGTGGGGTTTCCTCTCTTCATATACTAATGGTTTGCCCTTTCAGTCTTTGTGGGTTCCTTGATTAGGCTGTTGTTTACTAACAACTTATACAAAAACAAAGACTAAACTCCACTCCCTTCTAGCACTGATGAGGTTGTCTAGTTGGGTAATGAAACATCTGCTAAGAAAAACCAAGCTCAGAGAGCACCAAGGGTCCCCAGTTGAACCCTTAGCTAGAAAAATTCTCTTCTAGTCCCAGACTAGAATTCAGAGACTCCTGGTGATTGGTGCAAACCACCCAACCAGGGGTGAAATGCTACTGGTTCAGACTGGTTTGGGCGAACCAGTAGTAATAAAAGCTACCAGTTCAGGCAAATCGGTAGTCAAAAAATGCTACCAGTTCAGACCAACCGGTATTTCCGACAATCAGCTGTGCCACGTGATTTATATTTGCTAGAAAGCAGAAAATCCTGTTTTCTAGCGAATCTAAATACATGGCACAGCTGTTCCCCTGCCCCCCGCTGTTTTACTTACCTTAGAAAAGGCTTTTTAAGCCTCATTTTTCAGTGCTGCATGGTAGCGCCTGTGGTGCGCATGCACGTGAAGCATGCATTTGGTGCGCATCGTGCATGTGCACGCAAAGCGCATGTTTGGCATGCACCACACATGTGCACGCACAGTGTGCCAGTAATGAAGTGAACCGGTAGCAGACATCGGAGCATTTTACCTCTGCACCCAACTATCTGATGCCTAAGGTGGGACTAACACTCCTTATTTCCTGATGATTCATCCAAAGCCACCCAGGCATCTTTCATACCTAAAGTGAAACTAGAATTCCCTGTCTCCTGGCAATTGGTCCAAAGTCACCCAGCCATTTTTTATACCTAAAATGAGACTAGAACTTACCATCTCCTGGCGATTGGTCCCAAAGTCACCCAGCCATCTTTCATACCTAAAGTGAAACTAGAATTCCCTGTCTCCTGGCAATTGTCCCAAAGTCACCCAGCCATCTTCTATGCCTCAGGATTAGACTGGATTAGACTAGAACTCAGGATTTCCCACTCACTATTAGACCCCGCTTCTTTGCAGTCCTGCCCACTGAAATACCTTACTTAACCCCCTCCCCATCCCACCCCAGAGATGCCTCTAGCATTATTCTGGACCTCCAAGAAAGGATTCTAAGCCCAAAGCTGCCAGAAATGCTTTGAAATAATTGCTTGTCCCCGTTTTTGTATCCGAATGATTCGTTTCGACTCCTGGACTAATAAATAGGATCCTTTGAAGAGCAGCCCAGAGGAAAGAATTGTTTCTTTGTGCTTCTGTGTGTGTGTGTGTGTGTGTGTGTGTGTGTGTGTGTGTGTGATTTCCCCCACCCCTCCATTCAATTCCCTTCCTCCGTTTGCAGCAGGTTAACTGTTTTCAGTCCAAATGATCCATGAAGACGCAAACTTCACAAGGTGGACAAACGACAACCAGACCAGCCTCCGTTTCTTATTTTAGCTTCACAACCGCCTTATCTGCAGCCTGCTGTGCTGCAACAACGTGATAGCAAAACGGGTTGTGTTGCTTTCCAGCTTGTATCCTGCAGAGACACCGGCCAGAGAGAGAGAGAAATCCGCAAAGAGAAACGCCAATTTTTTTTTTTTTTTTGGCAAAAGTTGTACTTCTCTCTCTCGGGCGGTGCAGTGCATCAGAATTTTGCTGCATTGCTGGGACTGTTTGGCATCGCACAAAAATGCAGAATATACCTCCGCATTAAGAATCTGGAGGTTTTTAAGTGTCTAAAGAAACTGGTTTAAAAAACAAAACTGGAATTTTTAAACAGGAGGTTTTTTTTTTAAAGAATTGGACAATATTTATCTGAAATTGTATACCTGAGCAGGAGATTGGACTAGAAGATCTCCAAATGTCCCTTCCAACTCTGTTATTCTGTTAATTCTCCCAGCTCACCCAGGCTACAGAGCCCTTTACTATAAATTGCAACCTGCTCATTCCTTTCAGCACCCCACTCCTCAAAATTCTCAAACCCTCTCCCCCTACCCATTTAAGCCCTCCTTGGCCACCCTCTTCTGTTCCCAATAAAGCATTTATTGCACCAAAACCCCCCAAATCCTCACATTCACTGACCTTGAGAAAGTTGCAACCTAAGGAATCAGGTGGTAGATGGATGGGCAGAGTTGGGGTACAGAAGGGAAGCAGGCTGGGGTGGGTGGGGGGGTCACCTCTTTCAAGCTGAAGTTTAGGAAGCCATGAAGAGGAGCTGCTGGGGCTACTGAAGTTCCCTGGTGAGAATGAGGACCGAGGGTGGAAGGCATCTAGCTGGAGATATTTTTATTTTGGGGCAGAACTCCAGAAGAGAGGGTTGGTCTTGTAGCTGTCCATCAGAGTAGCAGCTGAGGACAACTCAGAACTGGAGTCCTCTTGGCAAAAGTTAGCCCGGGGAGGGGAAAAGGAGATGGAGAAGCTTGACAGCAGATCACCAGAAGATCGCTTCCATCACGACGTTGCAGTTTCTGGCTGCTGTTTCTGGGTCAGTTGGATTAAGTAGCTGGCAAGATACCCGAGATGGTCACTTTACTTGGAGAGGAAGAGTCAGTTCAGAACATGGAAGGCTCTTTGGCACAAAGACCAGAACGTGCGACAGGGAAGAGCACGCCTTCTTCCCATAATTACGTCCCAAAGGTTGCTAAAGCTCAGCCTGGTGTCTCTAAAGAGGGATCTCTTTGGGGTAGGATCCCTTAAGGCAGTGATGGCTAACCTTTTTGCCGTCGCGTGCCAAAAGAGGGGAGAATGCGGGGCGATCGTGCGTGTGCATGCCCACACCCATAATTCATTGCACCCCGCACATGTGCGTGTGACCCCGCCTGCGCTGCCCCCACTTTTGGCACATGATGGCATGGTAGGCCTGTATTTCACCCTCCCCAGGCACCAGAGGCTTTCTTGGAGCCTGGGGAGGGTGAAAACAGCCTTCTCCACCACCACCCGTTTCCTGGCTTCCGGAAGGCCTGAAAATCAGCTGGCCAGCGCATGCATGCACACTGGAGCTGAGCTAGGGCAACGCTAGTATGTCCACTGATATGGCTCCGTGTGCCACCTGTGGCACACGTGCCATAGGTTCGCCATCACGGCCTTAAGGGAATCAGACTATTTCTGGAGACATTTCAATAATGTCAGTGGAAGAACATCCAACAATGGAGCAAGAAACACCACTCTCTGAACAGAATAATGGAATTGGAAGGGACCTTGGAGGTCTTGTAGCCCAACCCCCTTGGCCAAACAGGAGACCTTACACCATTTCAAATAAATGGCTCTCCAATCTCTTCTTAAAAACCTCCAGTGATGTTCTAGAGGCAAGTCGTTCCACTGATTAATTGTCCTCACTATCAGGAAATTCCTCCTTAGTTTATTTATTTATAATCATACTTATTTATAATAAGTATGTTCCAGGTTGCTTCTCTCCTTGATTTCCATCCATTCTTTCTTGTTCTGCCTTCAGGTGCTTTGGAGAATAAGTTGACCCTCTTCTTTGTGGCAGCCCCTCAAATACCGGAAGGCTATCCTATCACTCCAGTTCATTAGATTAGACGTACAATTCCTGCAACATTTTTAAGTTTTAGCCTCCAGGCTCCTAATCATCTCTGTTGCTCTTTTCTGCACTCTTTCCAGAGTCTCAACATCTTTTTCACATTGTGTTGACCAAAACTGGATGCAGGATTCTAAGTGTGGACTTATTGAGATATTATAAAGTGATATTAATACTTCATATGATCTTGATTCTATCCCTCTGTTTATGCAGCCTAGGATTGTATTGTCTTTTTTTGGTGGCTGCCGCACAGGGCTGGCTCATATTTAAATGATTGTCCACTAGGACTCCAAGAATCCTTCTCAGAGTTACCACTGTTGAGCCAGGTATCAACTATTCTATATACCTGTGCATTTTTTTCATGCCTTGTCTATTCAGATCAAGCCATGGTGGAATGCTGCGTGAACATTATATGATATGGTGTATGCCTCCTCATTTTAGCCTCTTGCTCTATTATAAGGCTATCTTGGCTGCTGAACATGGAGAAGGGCAGAAGGTGACTTTCATGGACACGGAAAAGTGAGATCATGTCCAGAGGAAAGTAGTCAAGATGTTAAGGGTTCTCAGCGGAAGCCCATAGGAAGAAGAGTTTGAAATATTGAGTGTGTTTATGAGCTATGGCGGCGCAGTGCTTAGAGTGCACTACTGCAGGCTACTTCTGCTGACTGCTGGCTGCCTGTAATTTGGCAGTTCAAATCTCACCAGGCTCAAGGTTGACTCAGCCTTCTGTCCTTCCGAGGTGGGTAAAATGAGGACCCAGATTGTTGGGGGCAAGAGGCTGATTCTGTAAATCGCTTAGAGAGGGCTGTAAAGCACTATAAAGCGGTATATAAGTCTAAGTGCTATTGCCCTTCCTTCCCTCCCTTCCCTTCCCCTCCCTTCCCCTCCCCTCTCCTCCCTCCTTCCTTCCCTCCCTCCCTCCTTCCTTCCCTTCCATGGTGCATAGTGGTTAGAATGCAGTATTGTAGGCTAACTCTGCTGACTGCCAGTAGTTTGAATCTCACCAGGCTCAAGGTTGACTCAGCCTTCCACCCTTCCAAGTTTGGTAAAATGAGGACCCAAATTGTTGGGGGCCATAGGCTGAGTCTGTAAACTGCTTAGAAAGGACTGTAAAGCACTGTGAAGCAGTATATAAGTCTAAGTGCTATTGCCCTTCCTTCCTTCCTTCCTGCCTTCCTTCCTTCCTTCTGTGGTGGCGCAGTGGTTAGAACACAGTATTGCAGGCTAATTCTGCTGACTGCCAGCAGTTCAATTCTTACTACTCAAGGTTGACTCAGCCTTCCATCCTTCCGAGATGAGTAAAATGAAGACCCAGATTGTTGGGGGCAAGAGGCTGACTCTGTAAGCTGCTTAGAAAGGGCTGTAAAAGCACTATGAAGCGGTATATAAGTCTAAGTGCTATTGCTATTGCTATGTTTAACCTGGAGAAGCAGGAAATAGGATATTTGTCTTCAAGGATTTGTTACATAGATGATGTTTTGGTGTCATCTCAGAAGCCAAGGCAAGAGACAACGGGTTGACATGAGAAGGATTAAAACCTTGATTGGACATCATGAATGTTTTGCTGATGGCAAGATTCAGTCATGAAATCGGCTGCGTTTATCTGCTGGAAGCTGTGAAATCAAAGCTTGAAGGCAATCTAAAAAGGATGTTGTAGACCCAAATTCCTGCACTATACAGTTGGACTAGATGATCTCTGAAGTCCCATGATTCTAGAAGCAAGAATTAGACAGCAAGATGGTATAAGGACTTCTGCATTGGCCAGGGGGTTGGATTAGAAGACCTCCACAGTCCCTTCTAGCCTTATGAGTCTATGGTTTTAGGTAACCACTGGCTTAGGACAGAGGCCTCCAAACTTGATAATTTTAAGACTTCTTGACTTGAACTCCCAGAATTCCCCAGTCAGCACTTCCAGAATTCCTCAGCCAGCCATGCTGGCTGGGGAATTCTGGGAGTTGAAGTCCACAAGTCTTAAAATAGCCAAGTTTCGTATAAAGATCGTCTATAGCCGGAAGAATCAGATTCACTTAACAACCTCCTGATTTGCTTAACAACTGCAGTGATTTGCTTAACACCCTTGGCAACAAAAAAAAATCATAAAACTGGGAGTGATTCACTTAACAACCGCCATATCTTTTTACGGTCATAAGTTGAGGACTAACTGTACTGTTTTTGCTTCGCATCATAAAATAGCCAACCTTGGTTCTTTTAAATCATCAGTATTTATAGCTATTGGTGGATATTTGCTGAATATTAGGCTTGATTTTGGCAAGCAGTAAGTATTAGTTATTTTTATTGCTTACGAATTTTATTAATTAAGTTTATAATTCAATGTATAGGGAGTCAGTTTGGAAGACATTGAGTTGTAGTTCCACTTTAAATATGAAAGTCAACTGTGTAAGCTTGGTGCCGGTGAGTTCTAGTCCTACTTAAGAATTGAAAACTATCTGGGTGACTTTGGGCCAATCACCAGGTGACAGTGAGTTCTAGTTCCGTTCTGGCATGAAAGCTATCTAGGTGACTTTGGAGCAGCTCCTCTCTCTCAGTCCCACCTACCTTACAGTAAATAATAAAGGCGGGAGTCAACTAAGTAAATGAATAAACACATGAATAGAAAATATCCCTCTGCATTTAATGCGACGGCGCACAGTTCATAAATAAATCAAGCCACTCTAATGTTAGTGATGCGGAAACGTTATCAAAATTCATTTCTGCGGATGAGATCCATGTTGGCAGTCTTACGAAACCATATTCTTCTGGGGTTTCTTTATTTTAATTCATTTTTCTTTTGGTTCAGCATAAGGTAAGGTTGTCTCAGCATCTTAAGAGACACATTTTGTAATTATTTATGACTAGCTGATAACCTGGCATTGCCCGGGTATTTATTTATCCCAATCCGGAAAGAGAAACTTCAACCTGAGCCCTGATTTCAGCGAGAAAATAAATTAGTTAAAAATGTTTTCCCTGTGCCCTCGGAAGCGTCAAGTAAAATGACACCGCCTTCTTGTTTTGTTAGTTGATCCCTGATCATTTGGTATGCTTTTTTCTGATCTTGATTTAGAAGTGGCTTCTTGTCCACGATATATGCACTAAGCTGTTCGACGTTGTAGTTCTTTTCTCGTATGTAATCTGCGTGAAGTACGTCGTGTCGGTCTCGTAGTGGTGCAGGCAGACCGAGTTGCAGTAATGTTTTATAGATCATGGCCATGCATTTGTCCTCAAGAATAATCAAAGCCTTGTTGAAAATGTCAGGACCAAACGTTGGATTTTCCCCCTTACTAGAGGGAGCCCCCTTGTGGAGTACTGTGAAGCTGTTACCATAGCAACTCCACTGTGCTGTACAGTAGAAGCCATTTTAAGGCAGTACAGTAGAAGCCATTTTAAGGCACAGGAGGCTGTATCTTAACAGAACACATACCCCAAGGGGCATTAGGGTTGTCTCACCCCCACAGTATTTTTTTTCCAGAGAGAAAGTCATCTGTGTACCAGGTTTGTTTGAAATTGCTCAAGGCGTTCCAAAGTTATGCTGGAACACACACACACACACACACACACACACAGAGAGAGAGAGAGAGAGAGAGAGAGAGAGAGAGAGAGAGAGAGATAGGGATAGATAGAGCGAGAGAGAGAGAGAGCCATTTAGAAGGACACCTTTACTTACAAAACTCAGAATTTCCAAGCACCCCAGTGCATAATTTCCCGTCTGTTTTTTGGAAAGAAAGAATCGGATTCAGGGATTGGAATGCCTAAGGAAAAACAGGCACTATAGAACAGTGGTGGGTTTCAAAAAATTTTACTACCAGTTCTGTGGGTATGGTTTGGTGGGTGTGGCATGGCTTGGTGGGCGTGGCAGGGGAAGGATACTGTAAAATCTCCATTCCCACCCCATTCCAGGGGAAGGATACAATAAAATCTCCATTCCCACCCCACTCCAGGGGAAGGTTACTGCAAAATCCCCATTTCCTCCTGATCAGCTGGGAATCGGGAGGCAGAGAATAGATGGGGGCAGGGCCAGTCAGACTTTTTACTACCGGTTCTCCCAACTATTCAAAATTTCCGCTACCGGTTCTCCAGAACTGGTCAGAACCTGCTGAAACCCACCTCTGCTACAGCAGAATTTGACAACGTTTCCAGCAGTAAAATGGTTTTTTGGCTCAGAAATTCCCATTTCTTTCCAGTTTGAGAACAAAGAAATGCATACAAGGCTAGATTAAATTTAGTTTGTTGCGAGGCTAAACTAAGGTTTCTCCAACCTTACCAAGTTTCAGATTTCCGGATTTCAACTCCCAGAATCTCCCAGCCTTGGCAATGTTTTAGTATATTGCTAACTATATCTTAGTAAAGCAGTATTTCTCAACTTTGACTACTATAAGATGCATGGATTTCAACTCCCTGGATCTCCTAACCTTGGTAATTTTAAAGAGTGTCAAGTCAACAATATCCTAAAGGGAACTTGAAAAGTTTTCTGGTTTGGCTTCCTACTCAGCATTGAAAATAAAAAAAAAATTAGAATATTTATTGACCTTATGATTAGCTACATTAGTTGACATCTAATAAATTCATCTGGTAAACTACATCTGGATTAGTTAGACATTTGTTTTTCTGTTGATTTATGGAAAATACACTTCCCTTTGAATCGCCAGAGTGGAGCTTCAATCTTACAGTGACCCAGTCCATATTAATGCATGCATTACTGGTCAATCCAAATTTTTGATCTACTTTCTAAACTACTCTTCCATAATTTGAGTTCAGAAGAGTGTTTTATTTATTTCTATCCCACCATTGTTATTTGTTTTACAAACATCTCAAGGTGGTGAACATACCTAATTCTCTTTCCTCCTCCTATTTCTTTCACAACAACCACCCTGTGAGGTGGGTTAGGCTGAGGCCACCCAGACAGCTGATGGCAGGACTAGAACTCCCTGTCTCCTGGGGAGTGGCCCAAAGTCACCCAGACAGCTTTCATGCCTAAGGCGGGACTAAAATTCAACATCTTGTGGTTTCTAGCCCATGCCTTAACCCCTAGACCCGTGATGGCGAACCTATGGCACGCATGCCACAGGCGGCACGCAGAGCCATGTTGCCTGGCACGCCAGTTCAGCTCCAGTGCACAGGCCTCGGAGTCTCTGGAGACTGGGGACAGCAAAAAAATATCACTTTCAGTCCAACCAGAAGTTGGGAAATGGGTCATTTTGGGCCTCCGAAGGGGTGGGGAAGGCTGTTTTCACCCTCCCCAGATGCACAGAGAGGATCTGGAGCCAGGTGAGAAAGAAAAATGGGCCTACCTGGCCATCGTGTGCTAGGAGTGGGGGAGGAGGGGGGTTGCATGCGCAGGGTGGGGTGCATAGAATTATGGGTGTCGGCACACGTGCATGTGAACCTCTGCTGTTATGGAATGAAGAGATTGAGAGTCATCCCAAAGGGCAAACAGAATCAGATTTTATTATTGCAATAAGGTTCAGAGTCCGATTCATACCTGGAAGTCTGAACAAAATTATGGGTCGGGGACCCTGGTCTTTATACCGTTTCAAACAAAGGATTCTGTGAACTCAGCAGTTTTCATTTAGAAACATTTGTTACCTCAAAGAGACATTTCCTAATTACAAAAGTTCTTACATGTCTTGCCAAACAAATATAACTTTTCTGAAAATTATCTTTGGTGATAGAGACTCACTGTCTCATTTTGGTATCCTTGACATTTGTAACTTTCAAACAGTATGTCACCCAAGATATGGGTCTTTCTGACAGTGAGGGGTCCTCCCTTACAGAATGTTGCTTATACAGAGGAGTTTGGCTGGCTTTTGTATTTTACACTGGATACATTTGGAAAGGAATACTAGAAAGATGTCCAGTGGTCATTTAGTAGGTCCCCAATTCATCATCATCATTATTATTAGAGAGGGCCCTTCAGTGGTCATCTAGCTGGACCCGCATTTCCTACTTTACTGCTGCCACCCCTTTCCTGGCACATGATGGCAAAAAGGTTAGCCATCACTGCCCTAGACTAATATTTTGATATATATTGTGGGTTTTTTTTAATCTGCCTTATTTTACTCAAGTGAGTAACAAAGGTACAATCGGAGTCCGTAAGGAAAACCTTACGGTTTTGGGGTAGAATTATAAGATCCTTCTTTCTTCCAAATATTTGAAGGAGGATTACTTTTGTAGCTGAACTTTATAGCAGATGGATGATG